>JANHGB010053618.1:0-45005 GCA_026283785.1 Coracopsis vasa
CCTGTACAGCAGAGGGAGTGAATAGTGGCAAAATCCACAGCAAAGACAGACACCCAGACACGGGACCAGGACAAACGTCCGTGGCAGCGCCTGGGCTCTCTGTGTGAAGCCAAGCCCAGCACATGGCTGAGGCGGTGCTGGACCCCTGGCTGAGCCCCTCAGCGTGCACCGGGCCCTATGTCCTAGCTGGGTTCGGGAGGGAGCAGTGATGGGTAGGGGACAGCCACACGTCTGCCCTCTGTTGCTGCAGCCTGCTAGCTGCTCAGTGGCCTCGACCCGTTCCCTCTGTGTGCAGTTGCCATCCCGCTGCCCGGCTCTTGCTTACACCTCCTGCCCCATCACACCCCACCAGGGACCCTTCGCTCCTTCGGTGCTCGCCTGACCGAGAGAGGCCCTTCATGGTGCTGCTACTGGTTCTCCTCGGCTGCCGGGTCGCGGCATGTGCACTCATCCTGGTCACAGTCAGCAGCAAATGGGATCACCTGGGGAGATCAAAGGGAGAGGTGAACCTCTGCTTCAAGATCCCTGGCTCCTGGCACCCCTGTGTCCTTAAAGCCCTCCCCACCATCTCCAATAAGGATAGACAGACACTCTGGGCTGTGCCCTGATGTTGTTGGCATTGTGGAGACTGCCAGGCTCCATGCTCACTAAGAAAGGGGCTTGGATACTAGCTGTCCCCAGCCGAGTTTTACTCTTAGCATTTTCCTCTTTGTTAACTTATGTTTCAAATTTTGCAACCAAGGGTTGGTTTGAGTTGTGTGCCCCCCCATAGTCAAGCCCTGGGGAGAAGTCTCCCATGGTGGATGTGAGACATTTGGATTAAGGCTGGCAGTGGTAAGGCACCTCTAGATTTCAGTTTTACTTTTCTCCCTGTTAGAATGACCCCCTTGTCCATGTCTGAGCCCATGGATCTGTCCTTCAAGATACTCCTGGCTCTTCCAACCTCAGCAAAGCATGAAGGTAGAGCAGAGCATTATCTTCTGTAGCTCTTGAAGGAACTCAACCAAGCTGCCAGCCGCAAAGACTGACCTCCACATGACATAAGATAGGAGCCAGGCTAGATGCATACAGTTCTTGTTCATTACGGATTAAGAAAACTCAGACAGGCTGGAGGCTGTGTGAGCTGGAACAGCCTTTAGTGGGGCAGGCAGTGGGTCCATCTAGGGCCGCTCACAAGCTGTGCTGCTTGGAGACATCCCATGCAGGTAGAGTGGCTCACTGCACATTGCTTTCTCTACAGCAACTCTATGTGGCCAAGCAATCTCCTGTCACCTTAGCTGGTGGCAGCAGAATAAGGTGGGAGGGAGCCAGCAGAGCATCTGGCTCCTGGTTGACCATTGCCCAGTCATGGGCCATGGGAGCTGAGAAAACAGCTTCCTCCAAAGGTTTTATACACACCAGGCTCAGAGGTAGGAGGTTTGCTACTGTCGAAGCACGTTTGATTTTTCACAGCCTAGACCAGCAAGAGGCTGAAGTGGTTTTTTGGTGCTTAAACCCCACACTCCTGTATCTACCTTATCAGAGGTGTGCTGTAGGCTTGTGCCACAGGAGATCGGGGACCTGCGGGGGATGTGAGCTGGGGCTGGGTATCTCTAGAACTATGGGACTGAATCCCCTCACCTTTCACTGTGAACCTGTTCTTTATTTTGGCCAGAGATGCTGATGTCTCAGACCTCCTGAGAGCCATGCCTTGCTCTGAGATGTCATGATATTGCTGGAGGTGTTCACTCATCACATGGGTGTAGAGCCTTTTCTCTCCTATCTCAACTGGATCTTCCCAGGATTTTATTTTAACTTTTCTATGTGTATGTATGATGAAAGGAAAAATGATTCAAGCTCCACAACAAAGATTGAGAAGATCCAAATTCACATATTTTTGCAGTGAGGAATTATCTCATGCCGTATGATTTGTTTTGCTGTTGGATATGCTTAGGAAGGATGGGCTGTGAGTGCTGGATAGCAAGTTGGTGGGAGGGGAGGTTGTGATGGGAGACAAAGACGGATTTGTGCAACCTCAAAGCCAAGTTGCTCCCTCTATGCTATCCCTCCCTCTTTCCTTCCCCAGGCAAATTGGGAGAGAAAGACGGTCCATAGTGGATGGCAATGGACCATACCAAAAATCCCCTAAATTACATAACAAGGTGACTTCTGTCTCACCATGGCTAGCACTACATCCTATGGAAGTAATTTCATTGGGTTTTTTTTCCCAAAACGAGAGGGAATCCTGTGAACCTCAGTGGGAGATGGGCTGAGCTTTCAGTCCTGCTGGCCTGAGGCCAAACCCCACTGCTAATCAGTGGGATGATGTCTATCAGCTTCAGCTGGCTTTGGTTTAAAACCATGGGTTTATTCTCCATTTGTGGGAGAACTGCATTGCAGGCTTGGTTCCAAGGCCAGCAAAGCCAAAGAGCATAGCTAGCAGTCACCACTTAATCCTAAATCCTGGCCAGCACCACAGAAGATGCTCACTTACCTTCCTGGAGGACAGTGTGGAGGAGCAGCAGTCACCCCCATCATACTGGCAGTATGCTCGGTTGTTGATGGTGTCACACCAGCCATCTGCTTGGAAAGGCTAAGGCAGAGAAATGAGTCTTTTCTTAAAGAGTTGTTCAAAAGCAGAAGGTTACCCCCAAAAGTAGAGACCCCAGGTCTCAGGCCGGCAAGGCCACTGGTGCACCTCTGATAAGTGCCAAGGACCAGTTCCACCACACACAATCTCCTCTTCAAAGCCAAAGGGCGCCAGAAGACTGATATCCTAATTGATGTGTATGGAATAGTGGCTGCTAGGAGGGCAGTAGCTGTAGCTCAAGGATCAGGGAACTGTGTCAGAAAGTGAAAAAGAAAATCCACATCATAGAGAGGTCCACAACCTGAATACCACAAGTCCCAATTCCCATCTCAGTGCTTCTTCATAGGGTCCACTGCCACCCAACTAGAAATCAGTACACCACCTCATCTGGTTATCCACCTTCCCACGCCACTCTCACTGTGTCTCCACCGTAATCCAGATCTCTGTACATTCGCAGCTGGGCAAGTCTCTGTAAGAACCTGATTAACTCTTCTCTCCAACACCCTTCCTCCCAAACAGCCTTGCTCTGAAGTTGAGCTTGACGACCCGGCTTGGACAGCTAAGTACGGAAAGGCTGTGATGAGGATAAATAGAACATCCTGCTAGAGGATCAGTCTCAGGGAGGCAGGTGCTTTATCTCCCCTGGAGTACAAGAAAGGTTCAACAAGGTCAGGACTCTCACAGGAGTACTTGCACTCAAGCTAAGCCAAGCATTGGCAAGCACTGCTTGCAAATACTCTGCCTTTTCCAGCATGCTCTTGCTCTGGTTCTGACCCCTAGGAACATGTCCCCAAATTCCTCTAGACTCTCCACTGGAGACTCTAGTCCTGTCAAGCCCTGCTTGCCATGTTGGACTAACAAGGCTACTTATTTGATGGTCAGCTGTGACAAACGGAAGAGATCTTTATTAAGCCTTAGCTCCCTACAGGCATAATCCAACTCTGGATTGAGTAGAGAGGGCATTAATGTACTGATAACCAGAAATATTGGTAATTTGGCCACCTTCCAGTGTAAGTCTTGGCCGTCTTCCTCCTCATTTCTCTTCTTTGTGGCCCAAATCTCACTCTCTGTAAGGAAATTATATGGTTGAGTAGTGGAGGATTCTGCATTGCCAGAATAATGGTGGGTCCTCTTTGCATGGAACAGCCCAGTGCCTTTAGCTGCTCTCCTGTGAGTTACTGTCCGGTCTCCCTCAACAACTAGGGATTTGCAGAGCCCAGCTTGCCTTGGTGCAGCTCAGATGAATGCTCTATCACTACAAGCTTTCTTTACTTTCAGCTCTAACATGGAAACAGAAAGCTATTGCAGCGGAATAGCTTTCTGTTCAGAAACGTTAAATGGCACAAGCAGCCGTTCAGAAATCCATTTTATTGTTGTTTAGTTACATGAGTCATCAGAAAAGAGAAACAAGCAACTGAGGCTGAGAAGCAGCCAACTAGGGCTGAGAAACAATGCTGTACAACTGGTGCAACCAAACAACGTGCATGTGAAGCACTTGCAATGAACTGTCAGGAACGATCCGCAGCTGAGGTTTATCACAGATACACATTACCACTGCCAAGCAACAACCAAATGTGCTAGCAGAATGGAGAGGCCATTCATTAACTGAGTGATTAGTAATGAAATGTTTCTCCTGCTTCAGGCTCTGTGATGGTAGCTACTGGCCCAGCAATCATGGCTAACCTCCAAGATGACTGCTGTCATCAGGAAGGGCTCTTGGTGGAAACCTGGCCACTGTTTTCCTCATGAAAGCAGCCGACCCATTTCACTGAGTCTAGTAGCCCCAGATGACAATTAGGCTTCAGAAAATATGCAGACCCAGCCTTTGGCTGGAGCACCCCTAAACCAAATGACAGCCAGCTGAAAAATGTCACCGCGCGGTGATAGCCCTGCATCCACTGCACCGAAGCCAACATGTGGGACTGAAGTAAATGCCAATAACTCACAGGAAAAAGCCCATGCCAAACCCAGGGAACTGATGTGGCTTTTTGTCACTGTGACTCACAAGGAACAGAAATTAGCTCAATGCAGCCTAATGACACCTTAGGAATTAGCAGCAGGGATTATGGCAAACCACTGAGTCTGTCTGTACTATCAGTACCACAGCCCCTGGGCCAAATCCAGGAGGCCACAGAGAGGCTGCATTTGCCTGGAAGGTCTCATAAGAGAAGAAGAAAGAGTGCACATTCCTACAGCTGGGGAATTGAGGCATAGCCATGTTAGGTAGCTCACTCAAAAATAAGAAGGGATTTGGCTCCTATTATTGCTGTCACAAACCATGTTCAGAGGAGACCAGGGTACAATTTCACCAAGGCAATAGGGTTAACACTCCTCTTCCACTGAAAAGAATCAGTGGGTCTTAAATGATAATGATCAAAGAAGGTCTCTAAGCCATGAAGCAGCTTTGAGCGCCGGAAGGACCAGGGCAGGGATGCTGAGGCTGTCCAGTGCAGGGATGCAGACAGGGTGCAGCCAGGGCTGCTGGCAGGAAAGAGCTCTTCTGGGTGTGAGTTGCTTTTGCAGCCTTCCACATGGTAGAGTTTTTCCTTGAGCTTTGCTCCATATGTCATGACTCACTGGCAAAACAACACCCGCTGCTTCGGTAGTTTCCATCCAATTATGGGGAGGTTTGCCCATCCCGGCTGCACAGGTCTGAAACGATTTCCAGATCTTGTGTACAAGGTTGGGGGGAGAGACAGGGACAGAATGGGGAAGGAGAGGCTCTCAGTTTCTCTCTACACCTATTAGGGCTAATTGCCCCCTCCTCTCAACCTGCCGGAGCCCATACCCCACCCTAAACAAATACAGGCTCCTATGGCAACACTTGTTGGGGAAACTTAACAACTCATGCTCCAAATTACATTGGAAAAACATATGAGAGGAAAATAAAAAATGACTAATTGGACTCAAGGCTCAAGAGAGCCAGCCACAGGGTTCGGGAACTGCTGTCCCTGCTCCTCATCCGGTGCCTGCAGAACACAGTGAGTCCCGCTGCTTCACCTCGTCAAGAATCTCCACCTGGCTTCGTCTTTGCAACCAGCAGGAGCAAAGTAAGGTGCCAGTGGGTCACCCCTGAGGGCACAGGTGCCTTTGTACGTGCAGCAGTCTTATTGTTCTCGCAAGAGTCATGGCAAGGGAGGACATGGGCAATGCAAAGATGAAAACCCATACAGAATCTCTTCGGCTTGTGCTTGAGCCGTGTGGCCCTAGAGAAAGCAATGCCTAGAGAAAGCAACGCAAATCCCAGTGGTGGGAGAAGGGAGGTTTTCCCCTGTTGGTGACTCGCAGAAACACCCCATGTTTTAAGATGTTGGCAGGAAAAAAGAAAACACCAATGTCCAACCATGCCATGTGAAGGCAATGGATGTGATCAAGGGAAATCACCAGCTAGGATTCTGTCTCCAAAATATGCATCCTCCAGCACAGGGGAGAAAAGGGCTGGTTGAAATGGCTCGTATAAACTGGGAAAAAATGAATAAGGTGACTGCTGCAACTGCTCCACACTGTGTTAAGTGATAGGGAGCTGCTCAGCTAGGCAGCGTGCCACTGAGGCAGCCAGGGAGCTGGGCTGTGTCAGCGGATCTCCCCACTCGCGCCATTCATCTTCCTTGTTTATTCAGACAGGAGCTTCAGCAGGGCGTGTGTTAGCACGTGGAGGTGAAGCATCTGGCGCTGCCGGGCCTGAGTCCTGTGCTGCCGGCATAAAAATAGCAACCACGAATCAAGAGCTTGGCAATTTAAATAGGCTAAAAAAACACAGGCTCTCAAAGCTGGGAATAGGCACGAGTGAAAAGAGAAAAAGTTAAAGAAAAAAAAAAAGAGGGAAAAATATTTCAGGCAAAGGAGGGATATGAGAGAGGACCAGTTATATCCTGCTGCAACCCGGGCAGAAGCATCTCAGAGGGCTTGGCAGTGAGGTTTCTCTTGAGGCTGATGGGAGATGCCATGCAGGGAACAGCATCTGCGCACAGTTCTTTTCCACCGTTCCTGCAGAGTCCCTGGCGCTAGGGCCAAGCTGGCTGGTTCCCTCCCCAGGGCTGCCGTATGCCCAGCAGGAAGCCCCCAGTGCCATCACTGAGGCAAGCAGGGTCCAGATGCTCTTCTTCAAAGCCACCCTGTACGTAGGCTGATTCCTTGTGAAAGAGCGTCAAAGGGTGCAACAGAATGAGGGAAAGACGAAGCATGAAGAATAAACCACAGATTCCATCAGTATCATACATATCTTAGTGCTGTGTCACAGGCATTTGGTGAACACTATGTCCCAGGAATGTGGGTTTTGCTCTGGTTGAGCAGACCTGAAGGCCCAGTACCTTGCTTTTGGCATTCCAGATGCTTTGAAGGAAGGTGGAATAAAGAAAAACCAGTGTGCACCTGGCCAATTGTGTAACCAAAGAGCTGTAAGACTCTACTGCACTGCTGCTGGCATGGAAAGCACTTGTGGTTTCAGTCTGTCCATAGCTAGAGAAAGCCCAGATCCCAGTTTCAGGAGATCAAGTCCAGCCTTAATAAGCAAAATGTTTCCCCCCAGCCTTCATGAGGCTGTGCAGGTCTTGAGCCTTGCGATTGTGCTGATCCCATCCGAGGAGGGTACAGTTTGCTTTTATGCTGCTTCTAAGTCAGCACAGATTTTGTTGTTCTTTCATTCTTCCCTTTGGGCATCAGCATTGACCTCGAACCCTTTGCAGGCTGAGATGACCACAAGCAACCCTACAGCTAAGGATGTGCAGTTGTCTTTGTCCTTGGCTGCTGCTTTCAAAGCAGCTCCAGAAGAACAGGAGAACCATCATTTTGGTAGGGAGACTTGCGGGGACCAGCCCTGGGAAAGCTGCCACTACTGTCAGATGCACGCCCTTGTGCATCAGCTTCACTGCTGTTAATTCCATTCTTGCGGCGGATGAGCCATTAGTGGTTGAAAGATCAGCTGGAGGAGACAGGAGGGAGATGACATGGCAGGAAAGATGGGAACAGGGCTGGGCAATAAGCCTTTGCTGGGGAAATGTCTCCCTTCACTGTGCACACGGTCTTCCAGGAGCCTTGCCTCAAAGGCATCAGTGTGTGCTCAGCACCAGAAATGAAGAAGTAGCAGTGCCAGGCTGTCACGCACAGCTGGAAAGCTTGGCTCATTTGGTGGTAGAGGGATGTCAGCCCAATCCGGGGCTCACTGAATCATGAGACTGAACCTGGAGTTGTCCCACAGTTGGAGATCACTGCAGTTTCAGGGGTCTAAGACATGCAAGAGAAGCCACATCCCAGAGGCAAGCCATTACATGTGGCAGGGGGAAGCAGGCATAGGTGCATGGGGAAAGGAAAGCACTGAGGCTGCAGCAGCCCTTGGACAGGGATAGGCAGAGGGCAGCTTCTTCCTACCAGATGCCTTTTCTTCCTTCCCACCTCAGCCACTAGCCAAGGTATTTCAGAAAGCTCTGGGAGGTCCCCGGGAAGACTGGAAGAGCACCCAAAACCGTGTTAGAAGTCTGGCTCACTTAAAGCTCCTATGCGTCCACCACCCCAGCTTGGGTCCCTGGAAATTCCCCTTCCCATCCCTGTCCGCATACCTCCAACATTGTTCCAAATCACTGTTCCCTGCAGAAAACTGGGGCTGGTCAGTCCCTTCAGCCACAGACGTGGCAGGAGCTAGTTAAAGCGATGCTACAGCACAGTGTCCCCAGGACACATCCCTTTCCTTGCACACACACACACTCATGATGGTGAGGCAGAGAGCCCGGCCATTCTTGGCTCCCCCTGCTTGCCCAGGGAAGTTGACTGGGAATGCAGACTGTGGGAGGAAATGACAATGTTCATTGTTTGGATTAAATATTTTTCTTGGCCCTCTCTCCATTGCAGTGTGTCTTTTATTTCATTATATTTTTCCCCCCCTCGACACCCCAAGCACATTCACTTTCCCTCTCTCCTTCCTGAGGCTCTCCAGCAGCAAGGAGGAAATCAGCTTTGAAAAACACAAAGAGGGATGGAGAGGGGACAGGGCTGGCTTCTGCTCAGAAAGCTTTTCAGGATGCCTCACTGCCTGAGCCATTCAGAGCAGCCAGCAAGCTCTATCTGGCCCATCGCAGCCAGAGAGGCAGGGTGAGCATCACTCAGAGGAGAGCTCCAGAAATTTGGCAAGAGGCGCCAGGGACAAAGTGGCCTGAAGAAGGGAAAAAAGACACAAATTACTAGAGAATTCACGCTTCATCCACTATTTCTGTGTCTCCCAGGTTCTGTCTCCTGAACTGTCCCTCTGCTCCTTTTGGACCAAGGCAATCATCCCTTGGAGTGGCATGCATGCAGGATGGCTTGTCTGGAGACATCATGGACCTGCCCTATCACCTCAGACACAGCCAGAAAGCAAAATGGAGAAATGACAATTGTTTCTGAGCTTGTTGGTGTCCCCAAGCTGCTTGCTTGTCAGCTCAGCATGCAGACTGCGTTCATCACATCTCAGGTCTTCAGGAACATCTGCTCCAGCTCCAACATCCTCCTCCCCAGGCCTCACTAAGGAAAGTGAGGTTTGCTATTGAGAAAGTACTCCATATACTCAAAGGAATGCTTCAAGGAAGAAGTGATGGATGAGAAAGCAACATCCTGCTGTCTGGTTTCAGCCTGTATGCCACCACGTGTACTGCCATGCCCAAGGCAAGCAACAGCCCAGCTCCCAGCAGTCTTGGTATGCAGCTCTAGGTGTTCCTTGGACAAAGGGAGTTCCTTGGACATGGGTTTCCTGCAAACATCTGGGCCTTGTTTGAATCAGTCTGAATTGAGTTTGGACAGGATCAGTGTCTGAAGGGGGATGGAGAGCACAGAGGTTAGATTCCTGCTTGGTCTACAGCCTGAATGATGTTGTAGATGACCATATCGGGAGAGCAGGTCCTTCCCTTCCTCGTGTGTGAAAATGCTCCTGTGTCCCAAGCCAAGATTTGGCTTGGACACACTTCTGCTGCAGAAGTATATGGCCCTTAGGGCTACTGAATGGGGATGCATCTCTTTATCCCTGTCCTGCTCTGTGCCTTGCTCCTCAGGGACCCCATGTCGCAGCAGACAATGATCTGTGAAGGGCTTTGCCACAGTCCGTGGAAGCAAAATTGAAGAAAGGGCTGGAAAGCTGGTGTAGATGAATACCACAGCAAAGGAGGTCTTTGCTTCCATAGAAGCATCTGTGTCCATGATTTATTCACAGTGGGATGCTTAGCCTTGTCCTTTTTACACCCCGATCTCAGTGCTAACAGGAGCAGAGAAACAGAAGCAGCAAAGAACAAGTGAAGAGGAGCAGAGGAAGTTGTCATGTGTCGATAGTGCTGCTGGCAAGCATGGGGATTCCTGGACATGGGTGCCAGTGCTCACCGTTCACAGGGATGCTGCTGCATGCAAGAGAGAAGCCAGAACTTCCCATGCCATAAGCACCAGCCTGCAATCCTGCCCTCAGCAGCTCGCCTGCTGCATGGATTAGATCTCCTGCCAAGCCATTTGTGCAAAATATGTTGCAGGATAGAACGGGTTATGGAAAACAAGCCCTGAAAACCACAAGGGCCTCCTGACCCACTTGTATCTGGTTTCTGCCAAGTTCTTGTTACAGATCTTAAACAGAAAGAAAAACAATGTACAAGGGATGAAGGAGCTGAAGGGGAATGAATATTCGTGTTGGAAGAATAGTTGGCTGGGCTATGTTTGGGGATGTTTGTTTATTATCAGAAGCAACTCATAGGTTTTTATTTCAGCTTTCAGTGGCTTGACACTCCCTCTGTGTCACCAGCTGCATGTCTGAGACCGCCAGGAGCGGGGAAAGCGGGACACGGATAGGGATGGAGGATGGCACCTGAGCTGAAAAGGGCAGAGAAGCAGCCAGGGCATCCCAAGTGCAGACCAGCCTGTACAATGAGGCTTCAGGGAGCTGAGGCTGCCTCCACCTTTTTGGGACTCCACCACCACTGTTGATGTGCCTGGATGCTACTCATGCCAAAAGGCCCCCATCTTTCAGGGCTGTTTAAGCCTGTCCCTGCAGGCAGGAGAGCTGCGTCTGTCCCGTGTCCTTGCACCATGCTGGTGTGTGATCATTCTATTTCCCTCTGCTTTGTGTTTTAAGAAAATCAAGTGTCTATAATCACACTCTGAGTGTGTGCAGGGGACAAAGATCTTCTCATAGTTTAGGAGAAGTATGCCTCAGCTGAGATTTTTGGAAGAGAAGAAAACTGATTTGGGCTCCTCCTCTGGAAGGCTACAACCCAAGCTAAGCAGCCCATACTGCTCATGCCAAGAGCAGCATGAAAATGTACTCAGTAGGTACGTAGCAAGCTCTTGCCTTCTACCTATCCAGCATGAAGGGCTTTGCCTTCACCAGTCAGAGGCCAGGTCTGATCCAGAAGTGACCACCACCTGCAGCCCATGCTCCTCATACTCCCCCACCATTTGTACTTGCTGCATTAAGTATGGTGGAAGGTATAGCCCTGCCTGCTCCTTTCGGTATCTGTTTGTGGCCCTGATGTCCACGGATTTGTTTAATCCCTTTCTGAACTTAAAACTACTACTCACCCCTGCAGCCTCATGTGGCAGACAGACAGTGCACAGTACTCACTGTGTCCAAAGCACCTGTCTGGAACAAATCCCTTGCCAGTCCCAGTGAGTGCTCCCCAATTCTGCATCCATCCTACCTAGCACCTCTGTGACTTGGCAAACCTCCAGCCATCTTCTGTTCTCCAAAGCTGGTTTAGGGTCTCCTTGAAGGGCAGCTGTGGCATCCCCTTAATAATTTTGATTGTTTTTTCCAACTGTGCTGCATCCTCTTGAGATGTGTAGGCCAACATGTACTATCCAAAATTGGAATGTACCAGGACCTAGGGCAGGCCTGTTTGGAAACAAACCCAGTCCTGTTTGGTCCCCTGGATCACAGTGGTTTTAAACTTTGGCATTGGTGAGACTCCTGAAGGAATAGCAACCACGTGGACTGCCTCTTGCCTGCTTGCAAGAGCAGCAGTCACATCCAATAGGATCCTCTCTGCATTTTCAAAGCCAGACAGCAGACAGAGGAAGAGTGCAAGATGGATAAAGATGTCATGGAATGCTCTCACAGGGACAAGAGACAAGAAAGTGATGATGTGAGCATCACAAGAGAGTGAATGAATTCTGGGCATGCTGTAATACCTAGTTGCTCTACACAGCCTCCTTGGAGAAGCTGGGGTGCCTGTAGTCCCCATTGTCTTAAGCTTCAGGAGAGTAGAAGATCTCTTTCCCAGAGTGGAGCATCACACCATATTTCTGCCTGGTTTCCTGTGCTGAGTTTTGTCATGGTACAAAAGCCCCTCAGGTCTGGGAGGAGGGACAATCAAGGTGCCCTAGCCCCATTAAAGGTGAGGAGCAGAGGCAGCTGCCTGCAGCTGGACCCCAGATGCAGTGATTTGCCCAGGGAGCGAGTTGCACCCTCTCTCCTGTCACATTACAGCACAGCAGGACCCTGAATTTGGATGAAACTTCCCATGCCCCCTATTGCATGTGCCTTCAAAGGGGTTAATTCCAGCTGATAAATGCTGGACACAAGCTGAGCGAACGTTTTGTGCATGCTGCTGGGAAGAGCGAATGACCCATCAGGGTCCTTGCCTACCTATTAGATTGCGAGATTCAAGAACTTCTTGCAACCACAAACACACTTCAATCCCTATCTCATCATTTCCATTGTAAATGGAAAACCTCAGGAAAACCACAAAACAGGGAACAGATTAGTGTTTTACAATTGTGATAACATGACCAGCAGCACACACAAGGGCAGCGAGACCTTGTCCTCATGTGGGGAAGACCTGAGAAATTCCCAAGCAGCTCATGCTCACAACAGCTTTCTGGTATGGCCCATCCTCACCCAGGACATGAGGATAAGACCTCAAGCCAAAGTCTCTGCATGTTCCTTCAGCACACAGGCAGGGCTGTTCAGAGCAAAGCACAGCAAAGCCAGCCTCAACCAGAGAAGGCACTGAGTCACATCAGGAAGGAAACTGCTATATGTGGAGGCAGACCACAGGAATAGTAGCTCTTGTTTAGCTCCAGCCATATCAGTATGAAGCTCTGCCTCCTGGTGATCTGTCCAAAGCATGCTGCCTTCAATCCCTTGCAATAAACCCTTTGCATATTCATGCAATAACGAAACAGAGCTAGAGGTGGAGGTGAGGTCATCATTTTGCAAAATGTATTTGCTCCCCAGCAAAGCCTGCCCACATTCACTCTGACCACTGCAAGAGCAGCCTTACGTTCCTCTGAGTGCATTTGAACAGCAGAGTGATAGTTACTCCATCCTGTGAGTAACACTAAAATTGATGACAACATACCTGAACTTTCCCACCTACACCACAGCCACAATGTGAACCACAGGAGCCCCTGTGGTGGGAGACAGAGGGATGCAGAGCTAGTGAGCTGCACAAACTAGGAGATGTGCTATAGCAGACACACTCATGCATAGACTATTTTGGAACACGGTGGGAATAGTCCAAGGGAGCAACCTGGATCTCTGTACACGCTGTCTCCTCTTTTGAAGACAACAGCCTCACTTGCTCTTTGGCACAGGAGGAGGATAGCTGAGAGGCGGTTACCTTGTGATGGCTTAAGAGAACCTGCTCCAGATGTTGCAAACACCTCCCAAGCACACACAGCAGATGAGAACACCAGGACCACGAGCACCTCCTCCCAAATCAAGCCAGGGAGGGGGGGTTTCTCTCTTCCCCTCTCTACCCAGCTCCAAGCTCCTTCCCGCAGTGCTGCCATCTGTTTTATTACTGATGGCAGGGGATGAGATGTTCCACTGGCCCTCGAGAGGCAAAGCGCGCTCAGCACTAACTCATATTCCTGATGGGCTCCTGGAAGGGTCCCTTACCGAAATACGTGCCTCCCTGCTCTGGCGATGGGGAACTTGGCAAGGCACAGTGGGAGACCAGGAGGCAGATGGATGACCAGATTAATGGAAAGAGAAGGGAAGTGGGGAGAGGAGCAAGGGATGAGCAGGCAGGCTGATCTGCTGCCAGCATACAATAAGGATGAGTGAGAATCCCTCTAATGCCATTGCATGGTGACCTGAACTTTCCAATGTGAGGCAGGGCTCCATCTGGGACTGGGAAAGTTGGGTCTTGGCTACTGCTGCAATGTCCCAGCCTGAGGTGACTCCACCAGGGAGAGACAGTACAAGCAGCCAGGTGGCCTGGATTTCTCTTACATAGGGTTGCTCCCCAACTGAAGCATCCAGATGAGAAAGCTTCCTCATCCAACACACTCTTGGCACTCAATGGAGAGGCAATGGCATCTCTAAGGGCTGACTCGCACCTGAGGTGACCTGGGCAGTCTATTGGAACAGCACTTTACTGCCCAGTAGAGAGGATAGGCTGGGATCCTAGACAAGGTTTTCTTCAGTAATGGATTACTGTGAAATGAAGAGGAATGTGGGACTAAGAAGTCCTATGGACATAGCAAGTCAAGCTGAACCACATCAGACCCAGCAGAGGCTGTGTTCTGTCCCTGCAGGACATTGTGCAGGTAAATGAAGGGAGGAACAGGAAAAGAAGATGGGGGGGCACCATGCACCACAAAGAGGTTACAGGTTATATTCCATCTCTATGCAAATCTTGTTGTCTGATGTCCTCACATCCTGCAAGAGATTGAGTCCCAAGTTAAACAGCCTCTGAGAACTGCAGTGCTTTTTGTCACAAGGACGAGGACAGGAGAGGTATAGGAATGAGAATGGAAGCCAGAGAGATGAGGTGAAAACAACATTCAGGGCATTTTCTGTGGTCAAACATGTACAGGGGGTGGATGGGACACTGGTAACACCTCCCTTCTTCCCAGTGCCGAGCAGCAGCTCCCAGAGAAGTACTTTGAATGAGACACATTTGGTAAGAGTTACTCTTTATGGCAAGACAATGATTACTACAAAACACATGTGAAAAAAAGTTATCTAGGAGGACCTGCCTTATCAATCCAACCTTAACAACCTGCAGCATCATAGGAGAAAACCCAATGAAATGAATAATCAAAGACATGTATGTGAGAAGTGAGGAGGAGAACAGGAAAGAAGCAGCTGTGAGCTGTATCAAAAAGGAGAGCATCAGGGTGAAAGAAATTATCCGAGGATGAACCTTCATTAGTATTACAGTGAGTGACTGTGACCTTAAAAATTGGCCTGCACTGATGAAACTGCTAATGAAGAAGAAGGCATTGTTCCACAGAGAAAATCAGGATATCTGACAAATAGTTAGATGACCTGAGGGACTAGAGAGAGAAACAGGATGACATTCACTTGTATAAAATTGAAGGGCAAGCTCTTGTACTTATGGCAAAACATCTGCTGTTAGCTTGCAGCTCATCAGTTGGAAACAAAGGAGGTAGACAAAGATCTGATCTGGGTGTACTTGCTGACCTCAGGATATCTCTGAGCTGCCAGACTGATGCAACTGAAGAAATAACAGATATAATCCTGGGTCCTATCAAAAGAGGCATCTCCAGTACAAGGAAACTGTGCAGGGCCTTGTTGAGACCTCAGCTGGAAGAGTATGTACTGCTTAGTCATTGCTGATGAAAGATTAATTGAAAGCAGAAAACACATTAAAAAGTCTTCAAGACTTGATGAAGAGCATGGACTCTCCACCTTTTGGTAGGACACTGCACGATTTTCGCTTGCTTAACCTCTTTTACACTAAGAATGCTGTCTAGGTTTGCTTTCCAAGAGTAAAAGGGGATGACAAGCATCCAGGAGCAGAAAGAGGTCATGTTGGCCATGAGCATATTTAGGTGGCCAATGAAGAAATAGTGACTGTTCCTATGAGGTGCTGGGACTTCAGGTAGTTGGTCCGTATCTCTCTCTCTCTCTCACACACACACACAAATAAGCTGGCAGTTTTCACCATCCCCTATGGGATCTCTTGCTAAAGGCACAGACCCAAGGTGAGGTACATGAGGAGGAAAGGCTGGAGTTGGTCTGGTGTACCTGAGCCTAAGGGAGCATGCTCATACCTATGTCCACTTTCTGTCACCTGAGCTGCACAGGAAGGGAAGATGAAGCACCTCGCACCCCATCTGTTTCTATTTTGGAAGGACCCAAAGAGCACAAAGAGCAGTTACTCCCTTGCTAGTAGGAGAACAAAGAGAGGATCACCACAACCATCCGGACTCCTTTTTCATGTAAGCCCATCCTACTTCAAACATGTTGCCCCAGAGCTGAGCTAAAAGATGGGATTTAGAAAGACCTGGAGCTCCCAAAATGCCACAGGATTCATTGCTAAGCTCTCTACTATCAAACACCTCACTAGCACACAGTATCTTGTTTCCCTACACTTGCAACCCATGCCTTGTAGGAGACACACACAACACAGCCATTGACTTTGGGAACTAACTGCTGCACCTTCTGCTGATCATAACATTTCCTTCCTGGGGACGTGCCCCCTGCAGCATCACACTTTCTCCCACACTTCAGTTGACAAAGAGCTGAGCTAGGCAGAATCAGTGAGCAAAAGCAATCATTTGCATTAAAATGAGCCCATTTAAAAAATTATCAGCAAAACCCAAAGCTATTTTTAGTGTGCAAACTTCATTTACATTTTCCTTTTTGGTAAAAATCCTAAATTTTTTAACAGAGAGCATTCCAAAATACCCTCCTTTTTCCCTTTTACTCTCAATCATAATAACAAGTAGTGCTTGACAAAGACTGCCTATTTTTAATTTCCTTTGTGAACTGACTCCAGGCTGCCTATGATTTTCTCCTGCCTGGTCATTATTCAAAGCAAAATGAGTGGCTAACCAATTTCTGCAAGGAATTCTTTGTCTGCAGATTCTTCAGGAGCAGTTTGTTTTGCATGTACGAGGCTGGAAATCCTAGTTGTTTTGGTTGGACGCGTGAGTCACACAGGGCTTTTCTGGATCCGTGTTACTCTAGAACTGCGGTTCTGGTTAAGGAAATATTCAGGCTTGGAGTCAGCACAGGCTTTTTGGGGATACCCCTTGCCAGTGAAATCCTTTTGCTAGAACATTCTTCCCAGCCTGGCCAAAAAGCTACAGGCTAAGAAGGAAATAGGTTATTCTGCAGCTTTCGTTCCCCAGCGTCACCCTGGCTGCAGGAGATCAGAGATGCTTGCTCTGGCCTCTCTGGTCAGCCAACAAGCCCTGGCCCAGCTCATATGGAGCAAATATGAAATCAAAGCCATTTGGGTTTGTGCTGGAGCAAGTCTTCATATTGCCACAAATTCTACTGCAAGGAGCAGGCAGCTCATGTTGTGGGCAGGGGGGACTTACCTCACATGACTGGATGCAGTGAATGACAGAGGGGTCTGGATACCACCGCAGCCTCCCCGTGCACACAATATGCTGAGGAGGGAAGAAAAGAGTGGTTAGGGAGGTGGCAGAGTAAGACAAACAGCCACCAGTGCTTTCTAGAGGTAGAGGGTTTCTCACAACACTGCATTGCTCATTGCGGTGCAGAACAGCAGTGGCACCTCCAGGACCCTCTCCATGCACCTCTGCCCTGCAAGGAAACCCTTTGCAGCCTGTTTCGTTCACCCACAAACCAGGATACATTGTTAAGGCAGACATTAGACAGACATGCATGTATATGTAGGTGTATATAGATGCACAACTGGGAGAGAACAAAGAGAGGTGGTGAGGATCGCCAAAGAAGTGAGCTTGGCTAGCTCATAGTATCTGACTTGGCCAGAAGCTGTTGCTTACAAGAAGCCGCTCAAGGTCATGGCAGGTTGATGTCTGCCATCACCCCTTTGCATGATGCTGGATTCACCAGCTTCTCAATCATACAGGATGCAGGTTCAGCTAGTCATCGCTCAGTGTCTGTATCAATTTGCTCACTGACCCCTGCTCAAGCTCTGAGACCAGGTCCCAGGAGGACTCACCTCCCTGGACCTGGCCTGAAGCAGATACACCAGACTCACATTCACTTGCAAGGCTGAGGTTATTGCTGGTATTTACGAGACATGAACTCAGCTGCTGCAGCCAAATGGACACAAAAGCAAGATGTGAAGGGCTCAGTTTCATTGCGCTGGAATTCACCATCCTGCTCATTGAGATGGGGTTTGTGGGGAGCACTCATTATACAGGGGGAAGAAAAGCCCCACCGCACATGCAATTTCCTCCTTGTTAAAGCTCAGGCAGACTTTGAAATCTGAGGCTCCATAAAACAACGGCTAGCCTGTGAAAGTGTCCTAGGATGCCCTTCACAGCACAGGAGTTGCACAGAGGGGCACATGTGTTTTCTCCAAGCCTCCCATTTGAAATGTGCAGCAGAAGGCAGAACGGCTCCAGCATCCCTGGCTGGAATAGCATTTAGGGATAGGGCAGGCAAAGCTGCCCTATCCCCAAATGTGGGAAATAGACATGGAGATCTGCTGCAGGTCCTTCTGCTGCATGTTCAATTGAGACAGCGATGGAGCTAGTGCAGGCAACCCTCAACCACCGTAAGGAAGGCAGACCTGGAGGGAGCCACTGTCAGATGTGGCAAAGGCTGGAGTTGGTGCTGACTGAGCTAGCCAATTCCTGATCAGTCCAGAGGATGTTTGCAACCTAACGCTACTGGGATGTTTCATATGTGGTTGTCATGCAACTTGAATGGCATTTTAGCATACTCATACTAGTATACTCATATTCCAGGCTGGGAAATAAGGGCAGAGGGACAAACCTGCTCAGCTGCAGGATTCGATGAATCAGAGCTGAAAAGAGAACAGGACCATGCCCTCCACGAGTGGCCTCTGCAGCTCCCTGCGTGGTTCACCCCATCCTCTCCATCACCTTGGAAGCTTGGCAGCTCCCTGGAATAGCAAGGTTTTGGAGGCTTGGAGGAGCTAAGCGGGGAGGAGAGGCAGGAGCCAGGGCAGAGAGGAAAACAAGATGGTGCAGGGAGAGGGCTCCTGGCACGGGGGAGCACTGCTTCTTAAAATAACACCTCCTCTCCCTCCTCCTCCTCTCTACAAAATGCCTCCCTTGCACGAAAGCCCGCAGCCGTGGCGAAAGGGAAGCCGAACGCCGCTGTCTTGACAGGCCAAGCCATCTGATCCCTCAAAGGCGAGGACTCCTTCCAAGGCTCGTGCTTAACCATCCCACACACCCCAGGCGTCCTCACCCCCCGGCAGCGATTCGTCGTGGGTCTGATTCAAAGCAATGTACAGTAGTATCCACAGGCACGATGCTGGGCCTCCTGCGGGTTCCCAGGAGGTGGGGAAAGCGTTTGGATGGGAGCGCTGGCTCCTGGGAAGATTGTTTGCTTTTCTTTGTTCCACCTCCTCCCTTATGCATCTCATTTTATTTTAAGAAATATTACCCCCGCAGAGCTGCTTTTTGGGAAATTTGTGCTGGGAAGATCCAAACTATTTGAGCTATTTGAGCTGGTTTGCCTACAAAATGACTAAGAGATGGGGAGGGAAAGGCTCCCCAGCTCCAGCAGCAGAGGCAACTGGCCGGCCAGCACGTCCTGGCAGCCAGAGACAGCTTTCAGCTGACAGTGCCCTGCCTCCTCCCTGCCAGGGAGATGCCTGCCTGGGGTTCCATCTTTGCTACCAGGTAACTGGGGACCCAGGTTCACACCATGCAGGGGCAGCCTTTGCTATCCCCACACATAGCAGCTCAGCATGTTTAGACATGTAGCATGTCCTGAAAAATCAGTGGGATTCCTGCATTTAACTTCATTCATTGTGGTATCCTGCAACTCCTTGAAAGCTGGCTTGGGAGCTGATAACTTATGCTGAACTTTGGTATGGGAGAGCAGGAGGCTGCGCAGTAGCATTTGCGGGGGAGGGCAGAGGAGAAAGAAATGGTGAGAGAGAGGAGGACCCTGGCGCTAGAACCTGGTTATGACGACCAGCAGATGCCTCCAGAGCATGCAGCCTGGGGAGCTCCCTGGAAGCAGCAAACTCAGAGCTCACTTTTGCTGCTTGTCTTTCCAAACCTTACACTTCTCCACACAAGGCAGAAATTTCAGGTAGAAACCATCAGATAGAGAGGAGAGAGGCTCCCCTCTATGCTGCCAGCAAACTCCACCTTCCTGGTTACCTGGACTCTGGTGGGCTGCAGACGGTGGTCCATAGTCTCCGCAGTTACGTTCTCGGGCAGTATGACAGGGTCACTGGGAGGTATGATACAGGAGGGTATGCACACAGCACCTGCAGGAGAACAGAAAGCCTTGAGGACTTCAGGAACAAGGCAATGATGTTTTTCCTGGAGACACTAAACCCATATGTGTAGGCTCCTTACCATATCCACCACTCCACTACAGGGTAGAGGTGGACATAGAGGAGAACCTTTTCCTCCCAACCTGAGGTGACAATTCCTTCTTGAAATCCTGAATTATGCAAGAATATACAGGAGTTGTGGCCAGTTCCCTTCTCCCATGAGGTGAAAATTGAAGACACCCTAACAGATGGATTCAGGCCCTGATGGCAGGACATGGGATCCAGCATGAAAATAAGTCTGTCCTGGGTGCTATGGAATGTTTATTGAAATGTTAAGAAGCCTCTTTCAAAGCTTTTTACCACGCTGAATTCCCACTGCCTTCCTATGACCCGGGAAGATAAAACAAGCTGCAAAAAACACATTGGAAAACTAGGTGGATCCCAGCCCTAAGCCCAGCCTCACATCAGGTCTGCCTAAAGCTGGGCCTTAGTGGGCCTTGTCCTGGGACTCGCCTCAGCCTGTTTTGGTCAGACCCGGAGAAGTGGTGTGTTTGCTTCAGGGTGATACTGGCTCTGCTGAAGCGTCCTGTCCAGCGGGATGCCAGACTGAACACTGCAGCTTTTCCTGAAAGCACAAAGAGACCAAGCCCTGGAGAAAGAAACGGATGATGTGGTCCCTCATCTGGCGAAAGTGCCCTGTTACACACAACTGGTGCGACTTTTATCTAGGACCTGCCACATTAACCCTGCAAATGTCAGCAGCAGTAGCAACCAGAGAGACCTCGAGGAGGATGAAAGGAAAGTTACCCAAAGGGCTGGGTTTACGCTAGAGACAAGTCCCTGCTCCTTCTGAAAAGGAGAGATGCTTCTACTGGAGCCCGCTTTAGCTTTGTGTCTTGCCCATGATTACAACCAGCTCATGCACAAGACTAAAGCCAACCCTGGCTCTGTGTTTAGAAAGAGGATGGAAAAGAAAACAGGATATTTTTCTTGTATCTAGTGGGGATTGGTAGAAGAAGAAGAGTCATCGTGACCATCAGCTCTGTGGGAGGGCTGAGTCTACATGAAGTTTGGGTTTTGGTTTAGCTTTTGTCAGCCCTCACCTATGCCATGCCCCTGCTCGCACTTGTATTCCACAAAGTTCAGCTCTGGGGGTGGTGGGCAGGTGCCACGTAAGCTCTCGCACAGCTTGAACTCCTCTGTCCATAAGCCCTCCTTGGTGCAGACGATGGGAACCTGCAAAACAGAGGGAAAGCAGCCAGATTTACTACCGGCAGCAGCAGGGCTCACCCTGCCTGGCCACTGCCCAGCTCTGAGGGGAATAAAATGCAAGTGCCAGTGAAGTCCAGAGGGAAGTTCTCCAGGGCAGCTGGATTACGGCAATCTGGTCCAGCCTACGTGTGCTTTGCATTACTAACAAGAAAGCAAATTGTTTTCCAGCTGCTGCTGGATCCCACCACAGGGAATCAACTGCACTTCTGACAAGACCATTCCAGCAGGTTGGATGAGAAATATGGGTAGAAGAGACTGGCGGGCAGCAGCCTCCATCCCCAGGTAAGCCCCTTGGCTAGCAAGCCTGCTGTGGCAATGTTGCCCATCATCCCGGGTGAATGCATTCGCAGCAGCTCCCCAGACCCGCTGGAAATCCTCTACTTTTGCTTCCCAACCCTTTTCACTCAAGAGAAGCAGGCTTGCTTAAGACCACTGGTTTTCGGAAGAGTCACCAGGGAGCAGGAGATCATCCCCAGGTGGTGGTGCACCCTGTGCTGTGGCTGGTATCCAGCAAGGAAAGCTTTGGGTTTGCAGGGCAACTGCTGTTTGAAGGTACAAGGGATGGCCAAGCTGCCGTGGGGCCCCTCTGCACAGCGGGGCATAGGGAACCCTGCTTTTTTCAGGTGCTCTGCAGCACAGCCCTTGGCCGATCTCTGCCTGCCCCCCAAGTCACTCACTCACCTGTTGTTCCTGCGGCTTGCAGTTGAGGACACACTGGCTGTCCAGCTCAAAGCCCTGGGTGCAGTTGTACATGCCCTCGAAGACAGGAGGGGGTGGCTCACACACCACAGGGATGCAGTGCCCCTCTTCCCACTGCCCACTCTCCAGGCACTGGACCTTCAGGAACTTCCTGGGGAAACACAGAACGGATAAGCCCACACTCAGCCAGGACCTTTCCTCCTTGATGGGGAGATTGCACTGATTTAGGAGCACCAGATGCTTTTTCCTTGCTCACTTTCCCACTGCTCCTCGTCTCTTGTGGTGCCTCTAAACCATCTATCCGCCCCACAGCCTCTGTTGGTCCTTGGCTGCTTTGTCTCACCCCAAATAGCTACATACTTTGCTATGTATGGATGGAGCAAGCCTCCAACAGTCAATCCTGCTGGCATGTACCCAGCTAATCCAGAGGCTCCTCTTTGTAATCCGTCCAGTTTTGTCAATCCTGCTCTTGACGAGGGTCTGTCATATCCCAGCAGACTAATACCATCCTCTGCTGCTAAAACAGCCAGGCACAAGCTACTTGCCAAGAAAATTATGAAAAAGAAAGGAAGAAAGAGTGCAGGAGCAGAGCCCAGCAGGTTTTCAGTCTCCTGTCCTTGGCAGCAACCAACACCGCATCTTCTATATCGAGGCATCAAACCCCCATAAGGCATCAGGCTGGATGGGATTGCTCCCCCAGAAGAGGACATGTCACCACAAACCCAGACTTTGACACATAGGTTTTGACAGCACTGATGGGCTTTACCTGAGCCAGTGTCAATTGCTCTGTCTTTAATGACACTTTTCCTCCTACCCCCACCCTTCTTTGCTGGACAGCCTGCTCCAGCTGCTTGTCCCTGCCTTCTCCCACCACCAGTGCCATAGGCAGGGCTCCAGGTGCTGAGTTATGAAGCTTATAGCATGCCACAGGCATGTGGAGGGGGTTTAACTGGGTTTTAGAAACCCCTGTAGGACGCACTAAATTGCCCCGGTTCTGAGCAGTAAAAACATTGCATAGGGCCAGCCGGCTGCCCCCAACACACAGTGTTGCTCACGCAGGCCAGAGCGCTGAGGGGACCACATCTTCACCCCACCACCAGACCTGGAGCAGGAACAGTTAGCCATCCCCATCGTACATCTGCTGGGAATCCCTAGAAGGGAAATTCGAGAGATTTTTGAAACATTCTCATCTTTTAAAGTGTTCGCAGCTCATGGAGGCTCCCATTCTCCCTTCAGAAACCAGGGGTCTGTTTTTCCTAAAGACTATATGTGGTGGACAGTGGGATCCTGCTGTGGTGAATTCAGGCGCCAGTGGGTGATGTGGAGGCGGGCAAGGAAGGGGATGTGACAGGTCCCCCGGCACAGAGCTCTGCACAAATCTTCCCACCAGACCATGCCATGTGTGCCCACGGTACAAGCACCTGACCAAGCAAGCGGTGCTGCACTCACCCCTAGAGCAGTGGCCTTGAATCCACTGAAGGGAACTGCCGGTATGTACTGTTTCGGAAGGGTGGTGAGGACGAGCCCTGCATCCTATTGTGGGCGTCTGTGGTTTTACCCCACCCCCAATTTAACTTCCATGGTTGCTTGCCCTTTCCATTGGGATAATGGTCACTGCCTTTTGAAGATGTCCCATCACACCTTGCATCCTCCCATGTCTGAATGCTTTGCTTTGCCCACCTTTAAAGGCAAGTGAAGGCACATGCCAAGCAGTAGATCTGTGTTGCATGTCCAGGTACTCCAGCAGCACTTTCCCCTTCTTGAATTGCCTGGCATTCAGGGTGTGATCCTGCTGTACAACTTGCAAGGGGTTAATCAATGGGGCTTAAGCTGATTCCAGTAGCAGCAAACTGGCAGTGCAAAGCATCACTGCAACAGCGATATCTCAAGCACTGAGCAAACTCCTTTACAAACCAAGAGCATCCCAGCCACACACTACTTCTCACTCTCCCACTGGCCACCATGCTATAACTGATGCAGCCACTGCACCTCTCTGTTGCTCCTCCAAATCACATCAGAGGCCCTTTGCCTGGGAGCCACATGAAAACCTGGGTGGAGAAGCTGAGCACAGGGAGGACACGCTGTGGGAGTTGCAGTTTGCACAGGTGCACGCTGTGGTTTGCAGCTCCATCATCTTCATCAGAGCTCCTTGTCTTGATGTGGTGCTGGAGTGACCCCAGCAGGGGCCAGTGCCATGCATGGCCTCTCCCATCCTCAGACCTGCACCCCCCTACACCTGGGGGGAGAAACCATCTTGCTTTGGAGGCTCATCCCACCACCAGCATCCATGTTGGGGAACTTCAAACAGGGCTAACCTGGGCTGACCCCAGGGTAGAAGGTGGCGTGTGGACCACTGCTGCATGTACGAAGTGAGCAGTTTATATTAAGTCATGGAGAGTGGAAGAGAGAGCCTTTTAAAAAACACACACATATATATATAAACACAACCTCATAGCAGCTTGAAATTTCCAGACACCCCCCCTCCCCCAACTCCTTCTGATCTAGGTTAGCAGCATTTCTCAAGGATTAACAAGGAAGCCAGGAAAATCAGAGTCAAAGCTTTCCTCTCCAACCAGGCAAGCGGATGCCTAATGGATAGAGGAGACAGGGTAGATGTCCGAGGCCAGCCACGGCTGCATCTGATGTGAAGGCATGAGTGCTCACCTGGCTCTAGAAGCTGAGCATGCAGGAGCCTGGCTGGGATCCAGCCACATAATGGGTTAGCCAGTTTAGGGGGACCAGGTCCTCTGTACAGGAATGGTGATAAATGAGCCTAAAGCCTCCCATGGCAGGAGACTCACAGCTTCAAAATTAATAGCGGGGAAAGGAGGGAGATCTGCCACTAAACTGAAAGAAAGCAATACGAAAGAAAAGAAAGCTTGCAGGACCTCTGCTGCTGTGCTCCAAACAGCCTGGGCAACCTGGGCTGTAAATCTTTAACAGAGAACTTCTAGGTGGAAGTGACACAGGAGTCCACTTGACAGCCTGCGTTTTCTTTACCTGGCTGTTTGACTCTCTCAGCTGTGCTGGTGTTTGCCTTTTATCTGCAAGGGGCCATATGTGGGCAGGAGCAGTGAGCACCCCACGCCTTTGCACCCACCACAAATGTATAGCGGTCTGGTGCCCTGCTGAACTCCAATGGCCCTGGGTTAGGCTGTCCTGCTTTGCCCACTGTTATCTTGCTCATGGATTTCCAGCCTCTTGTTGCTAATTTCTCCTAGTCCATTTTCTCCTCCATGTTCTCCTGCCTCCTCTCACTCTTTCATGGTCTCTGTAGTCTTCAAATGGGAAGAGGAGTCAGAGGGGCTGATATCTCCATGGAAGTTCATCAGGGGCCTGTGCTGCCTTGATCTCTGGTCAAAATGCAGGCTGAGACTTTCAAAGTTGCCTGAAAAGACCTGGGTGTCCAGTTCTTTTTGCTTCATTCTTTGCTAGCAGAAGGGGCTCAACCCCTCACAAAGGTAGCTTTGAGATCTCCAGATCTCTCCAGGGAATCATCCTACATTGGGCAAGTGAAACAACCACTCTGCAAGGTCTGACCTTTTTGGTCCCCTAAACTGAGAGCATCCTCTCAGCATTAGAGTGCTCCTCTAAAGGATGTCCTAGATATTTCTGTTAGTGTTAGTGAGCTGCTTCAGATGGTCCTTCATGGCAGAAGCAACAGCAAGGACCACTAAGAGGGTGATGCTTAATTTGCACAAAGTGTCTGACCCCTGACTTTCAGGCCAGCTGTTTTCAATGCTGTAAATTTGGACAATGCCAAACATTGCTCCTTGACAGTTCATTTCTCTGTATGATCCAGGTGGGTTGGTTGGTGCTGCCACTGGACAGATGCTGCCCAGAAACATAAAACAAATGCATACATTAAGTTCCACTTTTTGCCATGGTTTCAGGGTTAGCTGTGAAACAGCTTGGCAGCTGGAAACCAGGCTGAAATCAGATTTCCTTTAGGAAGAGTCAAAGAAACTTTAACCTTCATGTCAGCATTGTCAGTCAGATGATCCTGCCAGCAGAAAAGCAGCAAATCTCTGACAGGATCTTGATTACACAATCAACATTTCCTCAAGGATCTCTTGTTGACAGGCAGTGATTTCTGAAGGGCCTTTCCTCACCCCAGTTAATAGATAAAAGCATCTTCTGCGAGACAACGGATGTCTTCATCTCCTTTCTCTTGAACTTATGCTATGGAAAATGAATTTCAACTAAGATTGCAGGAACCTCCTAAAGTATCCTTACTGCCCCTGCAGTAAAATTCAGTTAACAAAATAGAAGTGAGGGAATCACACAAACATCTCTGTCCAAGAGCATCTCAGCTTGGACAGAGAAGGCTGGACCCCAGCCATGGGACAGGCCTGCGTAAGATGGGCACTGTAGCCCTACCAGTGAGGAGCAAAAGCCCCAGGACTTGGGCCCTCAGTCCGGCTGTAATAGCCATGGTGTTTTATGAGGTGCATGAGAGAGAAAGACTGCAGAAGGCTGATCAAAAAGGCAGCTAGTCAAATGATGATGCTGAGCCCTGGCTGGATTTAATTCCTGCTTGCTCGTACTACAGCTTAACTGTCCCTGTCTGTAGAAGATCCAGAGCCAACCCTGCCTACAAGCAGCCCTTGAAGGCAATGACCAAGATTCTTAGAATACACTCCCTCCATCATTCCCCTCTAAAAAGGTACGATCGCTAGAGCTAGAATAATTCAAAGGCAGCCTGAATTTATTTCCAAGGGTAAGCTAGTTAGCTGGCATGCAGTCTTCTGCGTTAGTCATGGATCATGCCTGACAGTATCCATTGTCCAGTATCCATGGATCATTTGTGCAATATACAGTACACATAGAATCTTGCTTTCTTATGCCCATCCAACACCTGTACAGCACTAAATCCTTTAGTAAGGCTGGTGCTTGCTGGGTTGATGGACAGCAGGGAGACAATAGATCAAGAACTCAGTTTGCTGAACCCAGAAAGAACCCAGAAAGACTTCAGAAGACCCCCAAACCTGATGTCCAAATCATCAGCAGAGACCCTGCTTACACACCAGCATATCCAGAATGTGCACCTCACCCCTGCTGGCTCCTTCCAGAGCTCTCCATCACCTTCAACAACTTGCTTTCTCCAAAACCAGCCTGAACAAAGAAAGCAACCTCTTACTCGAGCAGGTCCCATCCTCTGCCTGCCAGGCCTGAAAATTCAGAAGGATTTCCAGCAACCCAGCAATTGACTGGCCTGCTTACTGGCTAGTAGCTACTACTTCCTACATGTGCCAAGGGGTTTGTACTTATGCTGAGTACTTATGCAGAGCTCTGGATAAGGCTGTACACCGACAGTTACACTTTCAACAAAAGGCTTTTGCTTTGAATCAGGCCACTCACATAGCAGTTAACCTGCATGATAAGAAAGCAATACATTTTCTATTAATGTTTTTTTGCTTACCGTAACAGGATCATTACTCTGCCAAGATGTTAGACAAATTAGTAGCAATGATAATAGCAAATCTGAAAATGCTATGTCAACATGCATTGCTATGAAAATGTAAACCACGTCACATGGTTTTCCTTGACTTGTCTCACAGGCTGTTCAGACCCATAGATAGGGAAGTTGCACACACATCAGAGGAGCCCTGGGAACTCCCAGAGGGCATCTGTTTTACCAGCAGTTGCTGCGGCATGACTGAGATGGCCTAACATCGCAAGCTGCATTGATCTGATCGCACATCCAGTGCCTGAAATGCCACAGGCACACAAGCTGCTTTGCAGTTTGCAAAGCAGTCCATGTGATTGTAGCTATAACCATAATTTGCTCAGCTCCCCTTGGCCCAAGAAATGCTCCTAACACTGTGAAGAGCTGTTTACAGAAACCACTTCCTTCATTACAAGGCAAGAAATTTGGCAACTGCTTCCCAGAGCACAACAACCCTACCCCAGAGCAAAGTAGAGATGAAGTCTGCATCCAATTAAAACTGGAAGGGGGCATTAAACAATTAGTACATAATTACCTGATCTGGGCTACCATCAAGACTCTGGGGAGGACCTGGTCAATGCCAGGAAATCTTTAGTGACCATACCCAATGGGGACTTCAGCTGGAGACATCGCAGACAAAATGCTACTTTACCCCCCAGCGCCACGATATTGGCTGAGTGCAGGGCTAGTGAATCACCAGAAATTCTTCCCTGAAGCATTGGGAAAAATCTTCTCCAATTGAATGCTTGAGATTAAATTTAGCCAAGATGTGCAGGGGGTAAAATGCTATCCCTGACAAAAGGCAGTCATTCATTCTTACAACCAGTGCCTTGATCTATGCTTTATCGCTTTTAGGAAAGACAGCAGCTCCAGGAATCTTCCCTCATCTTATTACATCCAATTACCTGAGAGTCTGAAGACATTTCTGTACAAGCTTGATTTTCACCAAGATGCATGGGAAAATTCACATGCTTTAGGTTAAGGCACTTAGAGTACACATGTGCGACAGCAGCTTACATCTTGCTTCCACCTCCTTTCACCTAAACCAGGGCGAATACCTCTTGCATACCATGAAATCTGTATGACCGGAGCAAGCTGCTCTTCCGTGTACCTATCACACCAACTCCTCAAGAGTGCCAGCACACTATAACCTCTCTTTGTTCACACTTGGGGAAGAGGAGGAAGGAAACAGTGATAACAGACCCACCACAGACTTACTTCTTAGGCTTTCCTGCTGCATTCTCAGCCACATGGTATCCAGGCTTGCACTTGTAGCGACAGACCGAGCCCACGTCATGGTTCCCCTGCAAGCACCGTGGGACCAGGAGCTTGGCGTTGGCCACCGCAGGAGGCGCATCACACTCCAGCTTGCAGTAGGCTTCAGGGAGTGACCAGAGACCATCCTCGAGGCAGGTCAGCCACTGGTTTGTTCCTGACTCCAAAAGAGAAGCAGCATGTTGGGGTTACAGCTCATCCAGGGGTGGAGTCCTGCTGAGGGAAGCTCAGACCAACCAGCTGAAAGTCCTCTTGTTAGAGTGGATACTGATGCTAAGGCAGGCAACAGATATGAAGACCCAAAACTTTCCCTTAAATTTCCCCTCTCTGGTGAAGCCTCAGGACAGCCTTCACTGTGCTGGGGGTTTTGTGCATGACACCTATCTGTCATATTCTGTTCAGCCCATCTTCATTCTCCCCAGGTACTTTCTGCAGCTTGCTGTGCTGCATGTGCAGTGAAAGATGGGAAGCACCAGGAAGAAGGGAAGCACCAGGAAGACAGGTGTGGGAGCCTTAACTGATGTGACTGGAAATTCAAACCATCCATTGGTAAAGGTTTGGGTTCAGTATTACAGTCCAGCTCTCTGTTGTCCCTCCAAAAAAGAGAGTCTGGTAGACCGAGCTAGTGGGTGGCTGAAACTGCACAGCTCTGAGTGCTTGTGGGAAGCGTCCAGGACTGCATCACCCACATGGTGTGGATGACGCATGGTTCACTGGGAACTACTGAGCAAGAGAAAAAGCTGGACTGAAGTGAATGGGACTCCTCTGAGAGGTTTAGATCAGCAAGTTCCCGATGCAGCCAGACTGCTCCATGCTTCTGTCAAACACCTTTTTCTGGGCTCACTGTTCTGCCTACAACTGCTCTTGGGCCAGGGGCAAGACCATACCTCCACTCAGCGCTTGTGTTCCTGGCGGGCCAGTGCTGCTGAGGGTCATCCTCTGCCTTCACGCACCGTGCAGCTGTGTCATCCTTTCCTCGCCTATTCATAGCATTTATTAGCCTTGAGAGCCTGCCCGTAAGGATGTGAGCCTTTGGGGAGGACAAGCATCAAGCACGTCTCTGCCTCGACAGCTCAGCCGAGTCGGCTGGACCTCTAAGAGTTTACCCGATGGCTCAGCAGCCTTGGCCAAGCACCACCAGCCATTATGTCAGCTGCTGGAAGTCACCCAGGGTGCTCCACCGAGGGGACGCCTTCCCACCAAGACAGCCTATGGCAAACCTCCTGTTGACTTCAGCAGCAGCAAGAGGCAGCTGTGAGCGAAAGACCAGATTAAAGCCCTGCCCTCAGCTGACCCATGCAAGGCAATGGGCATCGTTTTGTGCAGAATTTGAGCTGTCAGGTCATTGTTCGTGTGCTACCCCTTGGATCAGTTCACACTGGGGATCCACCGGCATCCCCCTGGCATGAAAGAAGACCTTAATTCCCTGCAGTTTTTGCTCCTTAGATTTAACTTAAATAAAATAAAAAAAAAGTAAATTATTTTCATGCGTTTCAGCTATAAATGTCTCCATAAAATAGGACACCCATTAAAATGATTTGTTGTATGTGATTGTTCAGAGCAAAGGCGCTGGTGAAAATTCACATAAAGTCTCAATGCTTGAAGCTGTCAAGGCAATTACCCCCAAAATCCCATCCAGCTCAGCCTTGTATAGACAGGAACAGTAGCTCTTTTTCTCCGACTTGGCTTCAAAACATTCCTGCGGCTACCGATGGAGTCGACAGAATGAAAGCCAGGCCATGGCATGTCTGGGGGGGACTGCTGTGTGTCTGGGTGGTGAACATCTCCCAGAGTGTTCTGCAGCTGCGGGCATCAGTCTTTATGGCTTTATACAGCCCCCGGCCTCCTGAACCACAGGCTTTCCCACAGCCACCAGGCACTGAGCCATTTTTGGCTCTCTGAAGTCCCCTGTCTGTCTGCGCTGGCTGCCTGCACACTTCTTGGCTCCCTTGTCCCCGTAATACTGAAGGCTGACGGACCTCACCAGATACCTGAAGAGGACATCCCTACACCCGGGTGGATAACGCCTGCCAGCTGGGGGATGGGAGTCAGGGGGAATTATCCCCATGCTATGGTGTCTCCACTCAGGGGGTTTGGAAGCTCATCATTTCGAGAAGTGTCTCAGAAGCCCACCTGGCTGGCAGAAGCCAGGATAACTGGGAAATTCAAAGTAGCAATGTTCTGTTTGAACAACTTAGGACAGGCATGGAAAGGTGGCACCAAAAAGGGTGGCTAAATCTCTCAGCACTCCAGACCATACCTTGGAGCTTGGCTGGGTGGATGCAGGAGAAGGAGCATCTCTGCAGATAAGTGGTCCCCTTGGGGCAGGAGAACTCAGCATAGTACACATGGGAGTGGTCAGGAACACCGCAGTCAACAGGGTCACAAGTTACAGATCTGTCCCACTGTCCTGAGCTGCACATCAGCACCACCTCCTGCTGCGGAGAAAGCAAGGCTTCATCAGACTCCTGAGAGTGAGCTTTAATCTACTGGTTTACCACCTCAGCAGAAAGGGCTGATCCAGGTTCAAGGAAAAGGAGAGCTTTCCCCCATTTTTCCTCCCAAAATGTGCCCTTTCTTCCCGCTCTGGACACTGAGTCACAAAGCCCTTACCTGTTCACAGGGTGACATTCGGGGTGTGAAAGCAGTGAATGGCTCTTGGAGTAACATGCAAGCCACCTGCACAAGAGACCTTCTAGTGCCTGGTCTGTAACTGCTTGCCTTCAGAAATGCTAGCTGCATGCACACTGTGCGAGTGGTGCCAGAGCACACTAAAGAAAATAGAAAATCCCTTGAAGATACACTACAGCTTCCTGAGCTATGAGTTATTCCCAGCTCTGTGTGCTGCAATTTTCTCCCCTAGAAGATCAAGTCTTACTTCATCTGTTGATGGGCAGCTCTCCTGTTTATTGTTTTTCCTAAACGCACCGATTCTCTCATGCCTCAGTCCACAGACCCCACTGAAAGAGGTTCAGATAACCTCATTTATGAAACCTAATTACATGGCCCCTCTTACACAGCTGGGGAACTGCATGAGAACCTAACACCCTGTGGCCCCATCACTAAACATGATCAACATGCGCACCAGACTTCATCAAAGCAGAGCGGTGGATGTCAGTGTGCCATGAGCAACCTGGTTTAGTGAAAGGAGTCCCTAGCCATGGCAGGTTTGGACTAGATGATCTTGTAAAGGTCCCTTCCAACCCCAACTGTTCTATGATTTCCAATACCAGACTGCTAACCCCAGCCCAGCAGTCCTCATGCAGGGCTGCAGACAAAGCTGCAGACAAAAGAGAGATCTTCCTGATGTCCCTTCACTGGCTGAGTATAGCCATGCAGCTCGTACAGTCAAATGTGTGACCTGTCCTCACAGCCAACATGTTTTGATTGAACCTGGATATGGTGGCTCTGAAGGACATCACTAAATTCGAGGCTGATACTCTTGGGCGTGCAGCAGAATCCTGGTTTATCTGAACTAGGTGGAGAGGATAGCTCAGAGGAGAGCTGTGTGCATTTTCCTAAAACACCTCAACATGAGTAGGGTCACACGGCCAAACCAGTAACATCACTGGAGGGCTCAGGGCAGGGCACTTGCAAGCTGCCATCTGCTGTGACAGCCACATGGTGAAGCTCTGTCCAGAAGTTTCCCATCTTGCTGCCAAATGCAGGAAAACTGTCACCCGAGGCAGATTTGTTTTCTGTGGTTTCATTTCAGAGAATGGGAACATTTTGTTTTCCCTAGGCATGCCTTGGCCCACAGAGCCATGCGGCCACATAATTAATAACCTCCCTGCTGATGAGGAGCTGAACGGTGCATCCCCAGCTGCCCCATTGCCCTTTCCCACACCCACCTCTTCTGCAGCAAACACCAATGGATGCAGCATGGGAAACCTGCCTGACAGGCGCCACAAGCACTTGCAGCTCTCCTCTTTCCAGTGGGGAAAGGTCCACCCGGCTGACATGGCCTAACTTGCCTCCATCAGTTTCTGCCCTGTGCAAGTTCATGCTCTTGCTCAGGTTAGTGTGGAGACCAGCTCAGCACCACAGACTCCTGTTCCCCCTCCAGGAACAGCCTAAGGACGAGACACACTGTGCCCACAACCCTCTCAAGGTCTGTGCCCAGACCTGAGGCAGCTTGGTGCCCCAGGACATATCAGCCCCAGGTCTCCTCTGCCAATGGCTAAGAGCCATGCTGACTTGTGGCTTTTACGAAGCATTCCCCAGCCCTATGGGAAGCAGGGCAAACTCCTTCATTGTGACCTCCGGGCTGCCCTGCTGGTGTGGGCAGTGCTCCTGCAATGTAACACAAAGGAAGAACAGCTCTCCGTGCTGTCGGCTGCCTCTAAATATAGTCGCTCTGCAATGACTTCATTTTTTCCTGAGCCACTAACTTCAGCGTTAAGAGAGAAGACATCCCTGGGGTGTTAACCCTCCCGGCAATGCCCGTGTCGAGAACAGAAATGTCTACCTCTCCTTCTGTGTGAGCGCAACACCCTAGCTTGGGACGTCACCTGCAGCAGCATTTAGCCTGGCAGAGCAGCGGTCTGGCAGAGTGTGGCAGCACTGGGCTGGGAGAGCTATAAGGACTGCAGTGAGGGAAGGAGAGGTGTCACCAGAGCAGCACCATCAGCCACCGGCACAGAGATCCAGTACTACAGCCTCCACTGGGCTGAGGTTTGCTGGAAGAGCAGCAAGGAGGTCAGGGCTGGAGAAACAAGGTGTCCTGGGGCACTCCAACCACCTCAGCATGGTTAAATGTCTCTTAACTAGCACTTGGTCCTAGCACAGGCTGTGAGGTCACTCCCACCCTGAGGTCTGCTTACCTGTGTGGAGCTCAGGCTCTTCCCATTGCTGGAGTGGAGGATGAAGCCCTTTTCGCAGGCAACGGTGCATGCCATGTGCCTCGGGCCATTGGAGGTACAGTTGAGGGTGGCAGCGTGAGCAAGCAGCGGCCGCATGCAGCTTCCGGATCCTGCACAGGTACCATGAACACAGCTATAGAGGAAAGAGAAGAGGGACAGGATCAAGCAGTGGGTCCCAGAACTTCTTTAGCTAGGAGGGGCATTCCGGGTGACACCTACATGGGATGCTCAGCAGGTCACAGGTGCCTACAGAGATGCACAGGTATCCCTCAGCCCCAGCTTCTTTCAGGCTTGAAGTCTCCTAATGATGATGCCAAGAGGGTACTTTTTCCCAGTTTTGCATTGGCTGGAGCTCAGCCCAGTCCTAATCCATACCTTTCCACATTCCATCATGTCCTTCCAAGCTGATGAAAGGAGGCATAGCCAAACAATGCTCCATCCAAATTCCATGCTGTCTGGTGGGGTTACTCCAGCTTTTCTGCACTAGGGTCTGCACTCTGCATTGCAAAGAGCCTGCATACAGCCTGGCACCAAGGGGACTGGTGGTGCTCAGTGTCGGTGTGCCAAGACAGCAAGAGAAGAGAGGTGACAGGGAGAGAGCAGGCAGATGCGCATATGCAGCAAGGCCACAATTCTCCCATGGCCAAAGTAGGGAAATTGACATCAGATGGTCTTATCAAGCAGCACTCCTGAAGGCACAGGGGTAAAGCGATACACGGCTGTTATTGTAGCACCGTCCCAAGCGGGCTGCAGCTTCTTCAAAAGCAAGGTGTTATCTACCACATGACAATTTCTTATCTCCAACGTGCTCAAATCACAGTAGATACCAGAGAATTTGTGGCAAGAGACCTCCTGAAACTGCACTCTGCAGTGCCATAGGGAGTACACCTCATACGATTGCATTTCCATAATACTCTGCTTATGCATATATCTCACAGTGAACAGCGAGAGGTCTGTGCTTTTCAAAGGCAACAAAGCATAGACAGTAACACTGGGTGTTTCTCCTTCCTTTTGAACATTTGAATCTGCGCCTCAATTTCACTCAGCCTTAGTGCAAAACAAAGACAAGATTTGCAGCAACAGATGGTCAGGAAGAAAGGATGAAGAGGCCTTTTTAAAGTCTTTGCTGATAGAAGGGTGATCAGTACGTCAAACCCTGAATTGGACATCAGAGAATCCACAGAGGATTCTCCAACTGCAAGGAAAGGTTTAGCTGGAGAAGAAACCTCTGCAGATCTTAGGAACCAGCCATGAGATGTTCTTCAAACTGTGTGCTGCCCCTCCTCAGACCTGGCAGCAGAGTTGCCCGAGCTTCATGTCCACACAGCTACACCACAGCCTGGGGTGGAAGGGAGAAGCTGCATTTGCTGCAGCTGTTTCCTCCATCTTCCATCCCACTCTTGACACCTTCCCACTCTGCTTTTGAGAAATGTCATCAGGATATTGTCAGTATTTATCCATATAAACTTTTTAAGGCAGGAATCTTGTATAAGAGAGAGACAAAACACAGAATTTCATTTGTGGGGACAGTGCAGCCCTGGGAACAGCAATACCTTGTTTCTGAACGTCATGGGACAAGGACACCTTGGTGTTGGTTGGTCCTCAGCACCTCTGCTCTTCCCACAAGCTCATAAAGCATTTCAAGCCTGTGCATGTTGATGCCAGACTCTTTAAGATCAAGACCATCTCAACACTACAGCTCTACAGACTCAGCCATGGCCACTGAGGTGAGATGCAGCTAAAAGGAGGAATTACGCTCCACAGAGCACCACCTGAAGTTACAAGAGGTCCCAGGAAAGCTTGCAGTGTGTCAACCATCACCTCAAAATAAACAGTCCCCTCTTCACTGCAGCAGCTTCCCACCAACAACCATTCATTAGGTACTGATTAAGCATCACAAATTATCCTATAGTGAAGAGGAGGGCTGGACAGAGGACTATGGTCTCCATCAGTGAAATATAGCCAGTAGATTTATTACCCAGGGTGGAATGAGGCCAAGACATGGGATTGACACAACAGCTCCCACAGGAAAAACACTTTGGTTATCTGATGTTATCTTTCACCAAGTGGTATAGGTGCAAAAACTGACATCAGCCTTCCTGAAGCAGAGGGAGAGGTGTTGCACCATCAGCTAAAAACTGAGGAGAGAAGGGAAGGAACTGCACCTGAACACCTCCCCTCTGATCCCTTCTTTGCACGAGGATGCTGACAGTTCTTGTGCACTGCACTTCACACAGAGGTGGGACAGGCAGCCTTTGCCTCTTGTGTTCACTCAGCCTCTTCAGCCAAGGATGCACAGCTAGAAATCCCACAAATGACACCAAAAAAACCCCAGCCCTCAGTGCCGACACAGACGTTAAGGGAACGCAATGTGCTGTTGACTCTGGACAAGTCCACCCAGCCAAAGGCATGGTGGAAACCTGCAGGCCACAGTCTTGAAAGAGCCGGTGAGCACGGGAGGGGACCACAAAGGAGAACAAGAAGAAAGGGGCTGTTTTTTCAATGCAGACCTGTTTATGAAGTGAGAAATGGTTTCAGGGCAGCTGCTGCAAATTCTTTCACTAGCTTATATTTCCATTTGCTTCCTTTTTAAAGAATTTGTTTTATGAGCACAGCGTTTGTCAGGTCATTAGCTTCTGAGGGCATCTGGTACCAATTGTAGCCCTCTCCCCTCCCCTCCTGCAGTCACCTTCTCCAGGCGGTTGCTTTGCTCCCTGTCTGTCCCCCAGGCATACACATGCTCCCATCCCCAACTCCACCTCCCCGTGACAAAGCCACTGCCCCAAACCTCCTCGGGTGTCTCTGCAGAAGCATGTGTGAAAGCAGCTGAGCTGCTCTTCTTTCCAGCCTTGCTCTTGCATCCCATCCCCTTCCTTACCAGCCATGCATGTAGGGAGATGCAGCTGGTGCGCAGCATCCATACTATGGTGGTTGGTGCTACATCAGCACACCACCACAAGGAAGTCCTTACCCATGGGTGCATCCAGGCACATAGAGGTTATCTAACCAAATCATAGACCACATGTTGGGTAACAGGGTTAGAAGATGAGCAGTGGGTTCACCAACCAGCTGTAGGCTACAGGGCAGCTGGGTGCCCACACTGGGACCCCAAGACACCTAACTTCATCTGCTCGTGATGCTGTGTTGAGTTACGAGCACTCATTGTGGCACTGGTTGAAGGTGGGGTGGTTACAGCTCTGGACACATCCAGTTAGGCCAAGTGCTTGATTGGTGCAGCTCTGCTGGCACTGGTGGAGTGACAGGACATTGACTAGGGCAGCCTTGTCAGTTGAGACAACATTGTTATTAAATAACAAGTAATGAAGCACAGATCCTTTTCAGCACTGCTGGGCACATTTTGGTTTTCCACCAGGTTGGAAACACAACTGACAATACTGGTATAAAGTAGATCAAGAGATCAGAAAATTTCTTACTGTATTATTATATCTGAAAAAAGTTAAATAAATTAGTTATACATAAGAGATTGATAATCATAGGTGATAATATCAAAATAATTCTTGTAATATACACCAGATGTATCTACTCATTCATGCATTCTTTATGTGTACATAGATGCATTTCACAAATAATTAGCTTTCTCTTTAGCCCAAAAGATGACTAACTTATTGCCATTTTCTTTGTGACTGACAACACCCCTATCCCACAAATACCCACTAGGCTTTATTTTGAAAAAGATCTGCAACCTATTAACTCAAGTTCTGAGAAGCTATTCCCATCCTACATGTAGCTTTGAAGTCTGGTGCTGTTATTCCAGACCTGAAGAGGGGCTTAAACACTGAAAGCTTATTTTCCCAATGTATTTCTCAAATATATCAGTAAGCTTTAAATATATATATATATATATCACCTCTATGTACATACTTTGCCTTGATGGCTTGCTTTACTATCTGCATCACCACAACTATCACTGCACCACTCTGGGCCAGGACACCCTTCAGCATGATGGTGTACAGTGCAGAACAACAGCAAGAAAAAGCAAACCATGTGGCAAGTCCCCATCATGATCCACATGTCTTACCAGGGTTTGGGTAAAGTGATGGAATAAATCACTGCTCCCAGCTGCTGGAATCACCCTAATGAAGGCTGGACGAGGAAATGGTGCAGTTAGCCCAGTTCTGATCTCAGCATGAAGGAGCTCTTTCTCTTTTTGATGATAAATGAAATTCCTTTATCACAGCTGCAAACTTCTAACTTTTGCCCATTTCTGATTCAGGCCATATAAGATGTGGGACAAGCCAATTTTCTTTTTTTAATTATTTTTTTTTCTGCATGAAACATCCAGAAATATTTCCATTTTTATCCCAGCAGCTTTTGAAGCTCAAACTAATGATTTGTCAACATCATTTTTACAAAATACCAAGGTTTTTTTCATAACTTATTCCACGTCAGCACCAGCCTGCATGACTTTCTGGGCTCACCAACTCCCACAACTCATACATCAAAGAAAGTTTCAGATGTGAAATTTGTGAAATTCTGCTTTGGAATGATAAGAGGTTTGTTCTGAAATGGGACCAATTCTATAAACAAGGCAAAAACTTTTCCTTTGGGAGCCTTCATCTTTCTAGAATAAAAGCAGGAGGCAACTGACAGCAATAGCGGCAGTGGTGGCAATGTTGGTAGGGAGATACTGTTTTGTTGTGACAAAGCCCAAATCCTGAAAAGCCGGAATTTCACATTTTACAGCAATTATTCCATGGAACACAGAAAATACTGATGGATTTACCCAAGTCAAGCTAAGCCAAGCCAAATACAGTGCAGCTGCTTGAAGTCTAATAAATCATCCAAAAATTGCTGTACTATCTACACAAGCTTTCAACCCAAAGATTGCTGCTAAAACAGCCCTTATCATCAAGCTCTGACTTTAACAGGGAAAAATTATTCTAAGTTCATCTCATGGTACAGATTTCTGGGGAGAGGGTGTTATAGGAGATGTTGATGGAAAGGTAAAGGCTTCAGCCAAATCTCCTGAAGTTAAAAGTAGTCACTGCATGTACTCTGGTGGAGTCTGGACTGTAGCACTGAACATCAGTGAGATAAAAGATGTTTACCCCAATGTGGTCTAGCAAGAGAATAGCTAGGAAATGAGAAAAGGTGTTTTGGAAATACTCGGGAATTTCTCCCTTCAGGCATGTTTCTCACAGAGGGGAAAGGTCTCACTTTTCCAGTAAATCTGATGGCAAACGTCCTTGTGGGAGCAGGCTACGTGTACAGACCCAACGGTGGTGATACTTCTTGATTATGATCTTCACTGAGGTTGCCATCTCAAGAAAAGATGTTTGCTTCTGTACGTGACTCCCAAAGAAACTTGGCAAAAAAACAACATCCTTGAGTCATCCACTGTCATCTACCTCACAGAGAGGGAAAAGGCACCAGTAGGATGTCAAATGGCCCCTCTGCAGCCATAATGACAAAGGAAGAAAAAGAAGCAAGAGCAGATCAATCTTAACATATTTCCAGACAGCTCCCTTCCATGGTTTTTTGCTGTTTGTAACACCAAAATAGACTTACGGAAGCACAGAAAGTGAGGCTGAATGGCATGTCAAGGTTGGTCTAGTCAGCTTCCCAACCTGAGCAGGATGGACAGGTCCTTCATCACTCCTGAGAGGAGCTGGTGACTCCTTTCTGAACACCGGTAACCCATCTGCCCATTGTAAGGCCAGGACGCAAGTAGGATTTACCTGCCAGTATTCCTCAAGAGTACATACTCAGCTACCCCAACAAACACTTTTCTCCATATCCAATTCCCACAACAACACACTGTACCTCATTTCTGCCACCTCATACCGTGCCCAGAGGAATTCACTTCTGATCCACGTCCGCCACCAAGAAAGACGTCGAAAGAGTCAAGGGATTTCAAAAGGGAGCTGCAGGCAGAAGCCATAGCTGGACTGCAAGACTTACATTACAAGATTTAAGGAGGAAAAAATATTTGTTGTGACAGAGAGGAGATGGTGAGAGGACCTGATCTCTCTGTACAGACACATATACACAGAAAAGTCATCTGCTGGCAGGAAGCATTTAGACATTTCTGACAAGAATGGAGTGAAAGCAACAACTTTCATCTCAAAATCAGAGGCAACTTCTCAGCAGAGAGGGTTACTGAACGTAAGAATAGCTCAGTAGGGGAGATGGTGGACTCGTCACCTCCCTGCAGCCTATACCATGAGATAAGGGAGCCTTCAGAGGGACATATTTAATCTAGTTTCTGTGAAAAACGCTAGTGCCTGTATATGACAGTAGCGAAGGCAGGGCAAAATAGGGCAGGCTGGCTGCAGCAGTACACCAAGGGCTCTGCAGGCAAACCTCAGGGTCTCTCAGCACTTGCTCTCTTCACTGAACACAGGAAGGAGAGAAAACTTTGAGATTCATGTGATGTCCATAGTGGTAAGAGAATAAGGAATTCAGATCAAGTTTCAGGGTTTCACAAGAAGCTGTTCCAAGGTTAGGAAGGAAACATGCCTTGCACCTCACGTCTTCTCTGTGTTGTAATTCACCTTCCCTCAGTGTATCAAGGGCTGGCCATGCTTGGAACAAGTTTATTGGACCAGTGGCCCTTTCCATGAGGTGACACCAAGCACCCTGTTTCTAAGCTGTTTGGCTACTGTGATTGACACTAAATCAAATTGCTGAAAACCTTCTGTGTTGGGAAATATTTTTTCCTAGGTGAGACTGGCTAGTCTCAGGGAAAAGCAGAAAATGCTTTGAGCATCCTAATAAAACCCCATATACAAAGCATTGAACTCAAGAAGCTGACTAAGCTGCAGAGAGCAAATAGAATAGGGCAGCCTATGATAATGGTCCTTACACTTCCAAGGTTTTCCTTTGTCACCTTCCAGCTGGACAGTGAAGCCACCAGTTGAAGCAACTGATCAAGTCCTGCAGTACAGCCTTGGCCACCACTGCCCAACACCCGGTCAGGGACCTACAAGGGAAGTGCCAGAGGTCAACAGGCTTTGGTGTCAGAGGTGAGGTAGTTGAGAGGTCTCCATGGCAGAGGCTGAGGGGAGCCCATGCTCCAGGAAGGGTGGTGATCAGGATCCTAGGCTCAGTTCTTGAGAAGTGCTTTCCTCCAAGCCAAGGACAGAGGATGTGCATGGCGCAGTACAGACACAACCTGCTCTGATGGGTCTCATGCTGCACCCAAGAGGCTGCATTTGCCTGGGAGAGGCAGAGAACAGATGTCCAAGCAATATGTGCTATCCTCACAGAAGACAACTCTCAATGCCAGCTCCACTGTGCATGCAAGCAGAGCCTGAGCAGACACTGGCTGGGAGGAGAGAGTGGTGACAAGGGTTCATTTTAACCTGAACGTCATCTCAGCCCATCAGGGTGACCTTGGGACACCAATGAAAGGGTCCATCTGCTTTGTGCATGGTCCCTGACCATGGGGCACCCTAGGCCAAAGGGAAGGAAGTGAAACACCAAAGTCCCAGCAAATTTTAACACCAGCACAGATGCAGTTCATAAACTGAGCCTGCATAAATTTGGCACCTAGCAGAAAAGAAACCAAACAAAACCTGCCTGGGAAATGGGGCTAAGCTGAATAAAGCTTAGCAATTGAAAATATGTAAACAACCCCCTTCATCCGATTTTCTCTCTCTGACATCAACTTTCCATATAAAAGGAATCCAAACCACACTCCCCTTGATGCATCAAACCCACTTTGGGGGAGCAGAGGAGGGCACTCACACAGGAAATAAAACACAATGCAGATAGCATTTTTTAACACCTTTCCTGTTAACTCGCCAAGGCATTTCCCAGCATATGCTAACATAAAATCAAACACACTAAAAATAAAACCAAGCTAAAAATAAGCATAATGGAGGAAAAGAAAAATATTCCCCTGCTTCAGCATATAGCCTGTACCAAGCAAAATAGGAGAGTCTGTGACACAGTATTAAAATACAAAGGATGAAAGCTGCAGAGTTTGAGTTTCCTGGGTGGAAACTCATTAAAACTGATTTCTGCTTAGCCTCATAAGGTGCAGAAAGCAAAGAAGAGCCCTGAGCTGCTGGCAGAGACAGTAGAAAGGGGCAACTGGTGCTGGTAACAAGGTGCAATGGAGGGACACCTGCACTGCTTTGGTCTGCAAGCGCTCCTCCAACCTTCACAGCCTCAAGCGTGTCCAAAAGCAGAAGACAACTCTTTATTCAAAACAAGGATGTACTTTTTTATCATCAAATGCCTGCTGCATCCTGGCCTGGAGAAGGCTGCACTTCATCAGCAAAAACATGGTCTGTTTTTTTCCCAGCCTGAAAAGCACTTTGAGATCCTTCGAGATGGAAGATGTCGCAGAAATACCAAGCTGTCATATATTCATTATTTTGGCAATGACCATTTCTAGACTAAGTCAGGAAACCTCATTTCTCTGTTGCTTTTGTTACCGTCCCTTTCTTGGGTTATTTTAGGAAAGCACTCACATTCACATACTGTGTGTATGAGGCTGGGTGCGTGCGAACGGTCAATTCAATTCTTTACAGGAATAATACAGATCTTCTGTGATCTTTTACAGATGGATGTTTCTAAAACTCTTAAGATTTTATATATTCCTGATTTTTTATAGGGGATTTTTTCCCCAGACTCCACCTGCCTTTTATGAAATGGATTATTAGCTCTTAAAAATAAAAATACTACTGCACATTACTTTTGGAGATGAAATAGATTTAAAAATATGATAAAGGCTATACTTGGACGTTTTCTGACTGAAGTCAGATCCTTTATTATTTGTGAGGCTACTGGAGGCTGTAAGCCTAACCCCTCTTTAAATATTCAAGCCTTTTGTCCAGAAAAGCAAAACTATAAATAACATTTCCTACTCTGAAACCTCTGAAAACACTCTGAGTGCTTGCTAAGGGGACGTGTGTAACCTGCAATACTGCAGCTAAACCAAGGCAATGGGGAGCCAGCACGACAGCAGCAAGAGGAGAAGACAGGAGGATCCTGCTGTGCCCGCAGAAAAGGGACAGCATGCAGCTCTGTGTGCTTTGGTGATATGGGGACTGGCTTGTGCTTCAGCTATAATGAGAATTTAAGAGAAAAGCATCTATTTTCCTCTCTATTTGTCCCCTTATGAGCTGCTCCCCATCCATAGGCAATGCTCAGCTGTGTCCGGCTAGTCCATTTCTCCTTGCAGTCACTTCTGAGAGGAGGGGTAAGATCTCAAGCAATGAGAGTGTAAAATTATTTTAAAGGATGAGAAAATGTAATTGAAAAACCACATCAGTTGGCTGGGTTCTTAGAAGCATGTGTGTACATAGCTGTAACATCTACCAGGAGGAAACGGACTGCATTTCAGGTGGACGCTGATCCTTTAATGTAAGGCTGAGAATAATATTTATATGCTGACTCACTAAGATTTATGTTTCTGTATAAATCACACATGCACTTAAAACAAAATAGAAAGGGGAAAAAAAAAAAGGGAAAGTAAAAAGCAACTGCAGGATATTCATGGCTTCCAGAGCTCTACATAAATCAATTGTACCATGATCCCACAAGCTTTTAGACAAGCACACGTACGCTCATTCATTACTGGGGATCTTTGTCCATCCAGGGCCATCAACAGAAAAAAAAATGACAGTAGCAGTGATGCAATGACCCTAGTGAAAGCCCTTCACTCTTAACACCCCCACAGCTCCAGCAAAGCTTGGACCCAATATCAGTATTCCCAGTGGTGCAGTTTGAGTAACTGGCTGAACCAGAGCCCTGGATCAGCACTCATGCAACGTCAGGGAGCCTGAGAGCTGAAACCAGAGGCAGACTTGGCAGGTCAGGCTGTCGTCAGCCCCACTACCCCTGTAGGACAGAGCTGAGCACCATCCTTTCATTCCTCCTTGGGTCCATGCCTCTGCTTGGCATGCTTTTTCTGCCTTGTTTATTTAGTCTATTTTGGACTACAGTCCTTCCCCATCCTTTTGCCAGCACGACCCGCTTGGAGAGCAGCACCCGGTCTGCAAACGCTGCCTCTCGTTTGCTGCTTTATGAAGAGAGGCAGACGCCTGGGAGTACCAGACATCAATAAATTAGAGCACCATTGCTACTATTATTATTATCACCACATTATAACAGTGCAGCATGAGACTTGTTTGGAAGCCTGGGAAAGGGGGAGTCAGCACAGAGAGGAGGAGAGAAAAGAGAAGGAGGAGAGCCTCATCCCCACCTCCTGCAGTGTGGGGAAGACTGGAATGGATGGAGATGGAGCTTGTAAAGCACATGCAGAAGCAGCCAACATTTCAGCTTCAGCAGCAACCCTCAGCAGTAACTCCTCAGCAGAAGGAGTTTGGTTTTCTCACCAGGGAGCAGTCCTTTAATGCAGTTTTGTGCAGATGCACAGGCCACACACACAATCTATTTTCTTGCCTCCCCGCAGCGAGATAAGCAAATCCAGCCATTATACTGGGTGTTCCAACACCACCTCAAAAACCACTGGAGAACAAGTCAGGAAACATTCAGCAAGTAGATAGAAACTCCAGAACTCAAGCATACAGCCCCAGAGGAGAGAGGCACTCTGGGTGCCTGTTGCAAAGTGCTCTGAGGAGACCATACCTGCAGCACTGATGGCCATGTTCCTCCTCATGTTGCAGGAGGCAGGCAGTGGGATCAGAGGAGCCAGGCTGAGTTGAGGTCCGCAAGGCCACAGCTGCAATGCCCACAAGTGGGGAGGAGAAGTTGAGCAGCACCGAAACAGCCCAGTGGGATGGGTCCTCCTGGCCGTGGCTCACATTAACGATGAGGGGGTTGTGCTGGCATGACAGCTCATACATCCCTGCAAGACAAGGCAAAGAAAGAAGCCACTAGCTCAACTTCAGGGATATTTTCTCTGCTTTTGATTTATCTCTTCTGCTTTCCCACACATCCCAACAGACCAGCTTAGGAAGCAGAAGATGCTGCAAGTGGGAATGGGGGACAGCAGCACCCAATCCAGGGAGAGATCCAGAGAGCAGGGATGCGAGCTCCTGGTGTCCCTGCTGGTACCACAGCCCATAGATTGCTCACCCAAAGAGCGGTTCAGCCCATCTATGTCACTCAGCTGGACAGTGACCCTTGGCTTGCGCTGGTTGCTTGGGATGGTGCCAGAGGAGGCCAGGAAGATCAGGAGGGAGGTGGGCACTGCGGGTCTCTCAAAGCACACCTAGGCAGGAGGGCAAGAGAGACCCTGAGAGCATGCATACGAAATACAGCCTTTCTGATCCCATATATACAAGAAGGAGACAAAGAGGGAACATGGTGAGAAAGCAGGCACAGGGTTAGGGGGTCAGAGATTACAGATGCGCAGGGTAGCAAATGTGTGGGAAGAGAGAGAAGAGAAAGAAGGGTGCAGGAACACACACTCCTTTCCCTCTTAATTCCCCTTTTCCTTTTCACCAGTCTTCTCCACAAGTATTGATCCCCTTGCCATAAATTTAGGGTATCTTCCCAGCTTCCACATTTGCTGCTCTTAAAATTGAGCAACACCTGACCAAGACCTGGATTACCCATTTTTCAGCCCTCCCTCCACCAGGCTCTGACTCCCACTCCATGGAGTGCCGGCCAGGCAAGCAAGGTATTCAGAGCTACTGGCCCCGCCACCAGAATATTTCCATTAAAAAAAACCCAAACCCAAACAACAAAACCAACAAAGAACAGCCTCAGTACCCAGAGTAACTGCAAACTGTCCATGATTTGCACAGATGAGGACCCATTCTCCAGAAGCCAAAACAAGGAGCTATTGGGAATCTATCCACAGATTCTGAAAA
>JANHGB010053620.1:15485-119447 GCA_026283785.1 Coracopsis vasa
TGGAATACCTCTTTGGTTAGTTTGGGTCAGGTGTCCTGTCTCTGCTTCCTCCCGGCTTCCCCTCCTCCCTGGCAGAGAATGAGGCTCAGAAAGTCCTTGGTCAGACTAAACATTACTGAGCAACAACTGAAAACATCGGCGTTATCAGTGCTGTTTTCAGGCTGAAAGTCAAAAACACAGCACTGCACCGGCTACTAAGAAGAAGAAAAAAATGACTGCTACAGCTGAACCCAGGACAATCACCTGGGAAGTGACTAGCACCATTGTTGCTCTGTGCTGCTCCAAAACTCAGACACCCCATCCTCCATCTTCCTGTGGAGCCCAAGGAGCCTGTTCGGGACTTCTCTTCTTTTCTCAGCAAACACTTCCAACAGGAGTCTCAGGAGCAAAACTGGTTTACTGCCAAGATATCATTCTGCTGGGATTAAAACCCCTCCTAGCCTTTGGATGGGTCCTCTTGAATAGTAAAGCCTGTGTAATAAAAGAGTGTTAATTTTACAGCTAGAGTGTATGCATAAATTTCATGGGAAAGCTCTTGGAAACCAACCAGATATTGCTGAAGTGGCCATGAGTGCCTTCAGCACAGCCATGAAATAGCCAGAAACCAAAGCAAGTGCAAATTGGGCAAAGAATGCCCAATGGAGATAGTGCTTCAGCACTGCCACAAGACAACAGCCACCCAGGCTTGCTTAATCTAGGTAGATTGGAGTGCTCAGGAGCTAAGGATAACAGCACTTCAGCTAGCAGCTCATTTTCCAGGGTCTCAAGCAGGCTTGTGCTGACTCTACCGAGGGCTCTGCTGCTGCAGTTCTGATTTGTTGGTGCTCAAGCTCTCTGGCATAAAGATAGCTCGAGTACATCCAGATGTGTCGCATCCACAGACCCCAGCTGCAATTATCAGCATGGCTTTTAATAGCCCTCTGTGGAAGAGAGAAGTGCTGACATGGAACTCCCTCGATCATCTGAGTCCTCTGGGTGAAGGTGACTTGCATTTCCAGAGCCTGATACTGGTTCCTGTCTCAGGCTACCTGAAGTGCTGCTCCCAGCCATGCCACACGAGATCAATCATACAGCTATGTGCTTTTACACTGGCACAGCAATGGCAGGCAGTGAAACTCCTTGCTCCCAGTCATGCACTGCGTGCCCAACAAGGACAGAGTGCCTGGCCTGAGGAGATGGCAACCAAGCTCCCAAGAAGATGGTAGAAGCTGCATTCATGCCCTGTGTTCCGCAAGCAAAGTGTACTGTAACACCTCCAAAAGAAGCAGGAATCCTGCAGAGTACTGGTTCTAACAACCACATGTATCCCAAGGCACTTTGTGAAGGTAAATGACAAAGGTAAATCAGTCACCTGGCCATTAGAAAGAGTTTTCATTGTATTGAGGGACAGCCTCAGCCTTTGGCTGAGTCTGGCCACAGTTCCCAACTCCAAATTCTCTTTGCTGGGAAACTGGCATTTTTTGTGCTGCTTGCTTCCAACTCTCCCTCCCCTGGCCCTTCCTGCTGCAGTTCGCTTTGCTTGGCCAAACCTTGGCAGTGCAGGCGAGGAAATATTTATCAGTGCCAGAGGAGGGCTGCCTCTGACCTTTCCTATCGAGCTGTTTGTTGAAGTCCCTGACAAGCCATCCTGCCCTTTTCTACAGTCTAAGATTGGGTCATCAGGGATGAAGCTCCTGTCCGCAGACTACAGCTCATAATGCTATGGCCAGATACAGCATGCAGTGCAACAGAAAGCATCAGCAGAGTTTCATACATCCCCTAGTGAAGGGCTGTAAGGTGTCAGGGTATGCTTGACAGCAAAGAAACCAACTTGCCATCACTGAGACATCACAAAAGGATGACGAGGAGGGAGAGCTGTGAGGTTAGTGTATTAGTCAGGAAGCACCAATTCAAAGTTACCAACGTGCCATCCTATGCTTTTAATATAACATCTGGTATCTTTGGTTTAATACTTCCACTATGACAGGGACTTTGGGAGTTGCTCCAGACTACCTTTGTAAGCTAATCCCTGCCTTAGAGAAACTCCCATCCCATAAAGCTAGGCAGGTAATGTCAGAAAAGGGAAGAGAGGCGGAAAGTAAATGATTTTTCATCGGGTCAAGAGTAAAAAACCCTGCTTGCATTTCTCAGGTTAGATTACGGAGGATCTGCCACAAGTACAAGGTCTCTGCTCACAAGTTAAACAGACTTTCTTTTTCTTTTTTTCCACAGTTTTCTCTGCCTGCTGCTGTTCTTAATGCAGGATTAATGGATGCAATGCTTTGTGGTTGGTTTATGTAAATTGCTGGCAGCAAACAACAGTCATAATCCACTTTGTTGCAATGAAATGCAGTTCGTAGTGAAATCTATTATAGTTCAAATATAAATTAATTATAATCCCTTCTGCTGTAGTGAACCTTCATGTATAATTAACATTTACTGTACGGGGAAAGGGAAAGGAAAAATCCCCATCTGAATGTTTCAATGTCAGTAATAATTTCCTCTTCCTTTATGTCTCTCATAGGAAAGTATATTACAGTTTACCTGTCCCCCTACACAACACAAGTCACAGCTGCCTTCAGCTGGAGCCAAAAAATGCTGCTGCAGCATGAAGAAAACATGAACAATTTCAGACCACACTGTGTTCTGGTCTCCAGGAAACACAGACAGGTGCTCCTTCTATGTCTTCTATATCCAACACAGCACCTAGGAGGAAAAAGTGGTGAGAAAAGGCAGCCTTATGGGTCTCAGCAGCCAGAGCTCTTGTGTTAGACTAAGGAATGAGTTTCTAGACCCAAGTCCATGTGGCCATGAGGCATAACTGGACACCTATGGTCCAACTTGTCAGTCCAGCAAGTTCTTCAGCACACAACCGCACTCTGACACTCTTGAAACAGAGTATTTCTACTGGAGTTGAGCTTGCTCAACATGGCAATATTCCCTTCTCACACCCTGTAATAATAGCAGTGCAATTTGCAGGCACTTCATTCAGCTGGATCATGCGCTCCAAACAGAACTGCTGCTGACTGCTTAAGGACTTCTAAAACCAGACTGAAGGAAGGTGAGAACAGCACTTGTGAGAATAGAAATGTTGATGGCTCAGTGTCTGAGTTTGTTCAGGGCATGGGTCAGCACGAACACTGGTAAGTGAAAATGTGGAGGCTCCTTCCCCCTCACAACAAAGCCTCCTGCTCCCATCTCTAATGAGAGTCAATTGCCGCTGATAAATTTTACATAATAGCTTTTTTTGCTTGTTCGGCAAATTAAGCAGAAAAATCGCCTATTAAAAGGAAAACTGGGGCAATTCTTAAACCTGAGTGTAACCTATTTAGCTGCTTAGGTCAAATGCAGGGCGAAATTCAAAGTCTCCTTATTAATTTTCTGCAGGGAGCAGCAGTTTGCACTGCTGAAGCAATGTCGTGCTTCAGAGACCCAGCGAGAGCTGATTTCAGAGCCACATCAAAGCCAGTGGGTACCAGAGAGGCTGGATTAGCTCCTCTGCTGTTGCTTTCAGCACAGCACACCACTCTCTCCTGACCATTCTCCTGCTGGCTGACTGGTCACCCCCACAGGATGTATTTGTTTAAACCAGCCACAAAGGTGGGAAATGCCAGGCTTGAGTCTTAGAACCTCTTTCAGTCAGGACCTGACACAGCAGCAATTTGCTTTCCAGTGCCTTTCTGACCCAATGCTGTCCTTCAGCACTAATCTCCATAGTGACATAGACTGCATCAGGCTTATTTAACCCTAAAGCTAAAACGCACACCACCCAGCAGAACTAATCTTCTGGGGGATGTGAGCACCACCTCCTGACTTATTTCAGTCTGGGGCATGGGATGGCACCAACTTTGACACACTGTCAGGCTTGGCTGCGATCGGGAAGTGAAAGAACACAGGCTCAGCCTTGTTACAATATCCCCCAATCCATTCCTACAGACCACAGTTGTATGTTCACTTCCCATATGTAAAATCTCCATAGCTCACTTTCTTCCTGAATGTTTATCTTCATTCTCTGAATGCTGACCCTGTTCAACTCCCCCAGCTGCACTTAACTCCTTATGCTCATCCCTCTGTCCTATCACCCCCACATAACACATACCCATCCTTCCTCAAGTCCCTTCCTGCTCTGCACAGGCTCCACTTGCTTTTTCACAAAGCAGGGCTCAGAGCTCACTGGAGACCAGGCTGGAGGACCATTAATTCTCTCTGCCAGGACCCATTCCCTCCTCTCTATTATTTTACCTTTGTCACTGCATGTTTTTCTTAAAATTGGCTCTGGACTGCAGGCATTTATTTGCAGTAACACTCAGAGAGCTAAAGCTCCCAGGGAATCAGCAGCAGGAACAGCAGCAGTCTGTTAGCTGAGCTGAGCTGGAGAGGATCTGGCTGTAGGTTAGGCATAGCTAAGAAGCTGCCGGTCACTTTTTTGTTGCCCTTTTCACCAGTGTTTATTAAAAGTGACTCCTTTCTTTTGTTGTTTTACTTTTAAACCATCTGCTTACTTCATCCTCTCTCCTCCCATTAAATGAGGTAGTAGCAAATTTACAGACAGCTCCAAATGACAATCTGACTTACGTTCTCCTAACTGACTCATTTTTCTTCCTCTGCACACAGAATCACAAGACAGTCTCAGCTCCCCACATGTTTAAGAGGCCATAAAATGTTAGCATACCCTGGCAATGCTGCAGTCTCCTCCAGCTCAAGATGCTGACCAGTGAGTAGTCAACATTACCCATCATCGAGCTCAAGAGCTGACACCTCCTTACTCTTTCTCCACTGGTTTTGACTGTAATTGGACCTTCTATGTCCTGTCTCTCTGCTGGGCTTCATGCAGAGCACTGCCAGACCTAATCATGAACACAAACACACACACACACACACACACACACACAGTGTTCCACCATATTCCTGTATTTGCATCCATCCTGCCTGCAGTCTGCTGCCCTCACTATCCCCTGTTCCATCTCATTCATATGAATAGGCAAATGCACAGGGATGCAACTGAACTTCATGCAGCTGGTTTCATCTTCTCCCCTTCCTATTGACCACAGGACTTACAGCTCACTTCCCTACTTCTGATCCAGGACCCTGTGTTTTATCACCCTCATGGGATCACTACTTAAACCTGAGGTGTGCTTTGCTTCCTGTTCTCTCCTTGGATGTCTGAGTGCTGCTGAAAACAATTCCAAGTGTCTTAGCTAATCTATGGTATCTCCCAGCCAATCTCATGCTCCTGACACATGTGGAGCCCTTGCTTATTCTTTCCTAGCTGAGAAAGAATTACCCAGAGATTTGCTCAACCCACAATGTGTCTCCAATACGGAACTGAGGCAAATAAAAGGAGGAAGAGGGGGCGGAGGATGGGGATCTAACCTTGATCTGCTTCAAAAGCTACTTGTCCTTCAAGAGCAGCATCCAGAAAGCACAGAAAATAAGTGGTATCTGGACCTGCATATCAACATAACAGAGTCCCCTTCAGCATTAATAACTATACAGCTATTGTCAGCTCCAGCAGCTATCAGGTCTCGCAGGGATAAGCGCAGCGGGGATGGATATTGTTTGTACCTTTTGATTCTGGCTGAGTCTGTGGCAGTGCTCTCAAACATTGGAGCCTCTTCACTTTGTACACACACAGGAATTAACTAAATAACCTCTGCTGGCACTAAATAACCACTGCTCCTTGGAGAAAACCTGCTTAATAGACAAGGGGAGGTGATTCTAGTAAAGACTTTCATAATAGGCACACGCAGAGGGACCGACACACGTGACACAGATTTATACATTCTTTCAACTAAAGAAAACAAGTAAGAAAAACTGAACCATATTTTCAGCATTTTTCTTTTTTAAACAAACCCTTTTCCATCACCAAGGTCTTTTCTTTTACAAGTATGCCAAACTTTAATAGAATGGATAACCTCACCCTCCTTCTCCAGAGCAAATCGATGTTTCATTCAACCTGAAACACATACTTCCTTCTTCATTTTCCCTCCACCCCCAGGAAAGTAACAAATGCTTTTTCCCTCAAAGTGTGCTTTCTGCTTTTCAGCACATTGCTGAATAGAAACACTCATTACTTACACAGCTCCATTTATTACCTTTTTTCACTAGGGAAAGCAATGGGCAGCAAGGCGAACCTGTTGCAGAGTCAGGAAAGAGCTGCTCAGCAAGCTCCTGCACCCTTCTCTAATGGCAGCTTTCTGTTCCCTGCCTGTACCTCTCCCTCTTACCCACTCACCACAATGCTCTAGTTTTGAAGCTCACTTGTGGCTCACTTGCAGAGCCCTGGGAGCATGGGGTAACATGCTCAGTGTTCTCAGGGCACAAGCTGAACAAGCTGAGCTTTCACAGCTGAAAATGGGTATCCATGGTCTGACAAGGTTAGAGCTAAAACCAGAACATCTTTACACTGATAATTCCACCTCTGGCTAAGCAGAGAAAGAGGACTCATGGTCATTCCCTCTTGCCCCATTCCTTAGTTTTTCTGTCTACTGAGCTATTCCAATTGATCAATGCCCCTCTGAACCTATGACAGAGATCTGGCAAGGCATTTCTAATGCTCTCCTAGCTCCACTCTACCTGAGCACATTCCTCTACAATCAGGTAATCAAAATCCCTCAATTCATGTTATATTTATGACTACCCCACGTGTTAGCCCTAACTGGGGGGAGAAGCAGCATAATTCCTGGCAGGCAGTTCTGCTGATTACAGAGTATGTTACCAGAAGTAGCCTCATATTTGTATCATATTATCTGTACCAGCTCCACAGACACAAAACACAGACATAAAGTGAGAAGCAGAGCTTTGGAACCATCCACAAGAACGAGGTAACTGCTTCACCCTGAGCTGTAATTAAAAAGGGCTTAGCAACTTTATTTGATTTATTTGTTTGACAGCCATCTTCCATGTTCTTCCTCAATACAATCCACTCCTATTTCTCAGACCCATTGCAGGGTCAGTGACCAAAGTACCGAAATAAAAATCACAGGACTGAACTGCTGCATTTCCCAAACACTTAGCATTCTATTGCTGGTCGATAACTGCCTTCAGAGAACATGTGCCTTCAGTTCACAGTGCCATCTCCATCTCAAACTGGAGCTAAAACTGTTCCTAAGGAGCCCAAAGAGACCGGCCACAGCATTAAAGAATGACCTACTTCCATCAGAGAACTGTCATCTCCTTTCCTTTTTGTTTCCTTCCATTTGTTTCCCACTTGCAGCCTTCCCTTCCCAATCTGTTTCCAGAAAAAGCTGCCACCACATGGACCTACACTTACCTGTGACTGACTTACCTGAAGGCTGAAGGAACAGCAGTAACCTCACACCATGAAGCCAAGGATTTCAATCTATGCCCTTCTCTCTTCTGAACTTGCTCAAATGAGCAGCAGACCTCCTCAGAGGTTTCAGAGAAGCCCTGAAGAACACAGGGCTAACTTCCCCCCTGTCCTCACGCTGCGAATAAACGCCTGAAATCCTTATGGATCTCACTGGAAAGAAAGAAGCTGCCCAATATATCCTGGTGCCTTTAGCCAAAACTGTCCCTGTCCTCATTTTCTGAACAGACATCATATCTGTATGATGAAAGCAAAGCACCTCCCAGTGCTGGGAAAGCATTCCAGTCATTCTGTCTTTCCATTCTGCATTATAAACTCAAATACTCACTAGCCAACTGGCAGCCACCTTCACAGAGAACAGCAAAGCCTTTTCTTTATTTAAAGGTTGGAAATGCAGAAACCAGACTGGTGTGTGCAGAAAACACAAGAGCATTTCAATATAGGATTCCTGACATAATGAGAGAACTGGCAGTAAATAAAAGACAAGATGGGCATCAATAGCTTGCGAAAGAGAAAAGGAACATCAAAGGAAATGCCAGAATACAGAGAGGAAAAAGGTATAAAAACCCTCAAACCACTGTTTTTCCTCACAGAAAGTAAATTTTCAGGGGTTTGGGCTTAATCCAAGGCTGAAAGAAAACAATGGCACAGATGGCAGTGATTTCAGCACCCTTTGGATCAGGTCCTCTGGCTTTATTCAAGCTTCCTGCTCATACTGGTGAACTCATACATGTGACACCTTTGGAAAGGAACAAGGGTAAATCCCCACTTCCCTCCCATAGCAAACCCAGGCTGAACAGGCTCAGCTACACCCCAGAGACAGTTCCCACACCTCAGCTCTGGGTTCTCTCCTGCTACTGGCAACCTGTAGCAGGAAGGAGGGCTCCCTCTTTGCAGTTCAGTGGTAATTGCAATTAAATGGAAGGTTTCCACTGAAAGCAAACATGGTAATGGAGTTAATTTTAGCAAACCACTAATGAGCAATACACCAGCCTCCTTTTTTTTACCCTTATGGCCAACCTCCTAATGTGCCTTCTCTTGCTTTATTGAAATCATTAACAACTAACCTGCTGTCCTCCTTTTGGAAAACACATTTCTTCCAGATTCTGCTCCATGGGGATCTGAAAGAGCTTTTCCAATCAACAATTCATTGAATGAAGTCTCCAGAAATCTGCTGTTGTGTTTCCATCCCGAGTTGACCTTGAGCTATTTAAACCTAGATGGATTTCAACGCCATAGTCCCACCAGCCTACAGTTCCTCCTTCCCGCCCTCCACCTGGGATAAGAGAGGCTTTTCAGAACATGTTAGAGGAGGTCTGCTAAATGATGCATTGAAAAGAGCCAGAGGGAAAAACAACTTTATCATCTCGTGGCTTGAGCAGAAGAGGATGGGGCTCCTCAGTGCTGGAAAAGATAATGAAAAAAAGAAAATCAGCCAGAGAGCAATGCAAAAGGGAGAAGTAATGCTTTTTGATGGATGAATGATGGGTTCAACAGAGAGGAAGGTCCCAGGAGAGTCCTAGTGAACATAGAGAGTGGATGGCAAACTCCATTCTAGTATAACTTCTCCTTGGAAAAGGAAAGGGGTTCAGGGGAATAGCTCTGTCCAGCTCTAAGGGGATATGTTATGGAAGAACATGGGAGCAAGACAAGGGAGAAGATGCTGTTGGGAATTCAGATTCAGCAAGTTAAACAGTAGAAGTTCTTGTGATGGTCGAGGCTGCGGTTAATTCCATGGTCCCTGAACTGAAGTTTAGCATTTCTGATCTGGATTCTGGTGCAGATGTTTGTAGTAGCTGCAAGATGAACCAAATGCAACAGCTCATGAATGCAGCATATCCTCACTACTGCTCACGGGCTCCAAGCAGCAGCAGGAACTTTGGTGACAGGTATGGGAATGCTGACAGAGCTCCACTTGGTGTAAACACCAGTGAGCAACTTACACAAACACCATTGCATTCCTTTAAAACTGCTGCCTCTGCCAAAACACTGCTACAAGAGCAACTGATCCCCAAACCATCAACATCAGAAAGCTTCTCAAGCGCCCCACACAAGGTCACAATGCCAGCCAGATTCTATTACTGCAGGCCAAGAAGTCACAGAAAGCCGAAGCCAGAAAAGCTGTTCCATTTGCCTGCTTTGAGGATCATGATTTGTCCTAAACCTGTGTGATGGATCACAGGATGAGGGGAGAGTTAGGAAAAAAGGGGCAAAACAGGACAAGCCTTCCCATCATCCTCAGCCTCCCCTGCTGAGCAGTTATCCCCTCTGCCCTTGGAAACATGCAGCTACATGACTTAAAAAGAGTTGGGTCAGCATCTCTCAGCAGGACAAGCCTCCCTAGTTAAGACATTACTCAAGCACTCATTTATTCAGATCTTTGCCCTGCTGGAATAACAACGAGCAGAAGAACAGATTCTGCTCTTGGACCGCCCCGTGTCTGGAGCTATTCAGTAGCTATTTGGAGATCTCGGGAATTAAATGGAAATATTCAAGGAAATCCCAAGATAATGCGGCACCCTACCTCAGTCCTCCTCCAGGAGATGCTGATTTCCATTGTTCTGGGTCGGGGTGTTATTGTATTTTATGAATATTTATATAATAACATATTAAAAGCCAATAACTTTGCAAGAAATGATGAAAGTACAGTGCTGGGTACAGTAAGCAAAGCAATGCCATTATACACCCGCTTCCTTATTCTCTTCCTAAAAGCAGTTTAAATCTTCCTTAGTGCGGGTGAGAATTAAGGAACCAACGCATTCCCCAAGCTCACACAGGCAGAGTAAACCCCTACCATACAACTCAACACCATTATAGCTGTTCAGTATGAAAGGCTATAAATGCCTATACAGCTGTGTCAGTGCCTGTGACTCATACCCTGCCACAGCATGGGTATTCCTCAAAGCTTTGCCCCCATACTATACATTTAGCCTGCAGGTAACCTGCACCTTCACCCCAGTGTTCTATTTGCCTTGCAATATACATACCCCCTCTCTCCTCGCTAATGGAGTCACCCTCCATGCCTCCTTCCTCTCCCTCATGTTTCTGGGGTGCCCAGCCTCTTCTAGCACAAGGCATCAAGATACTCAGTGGATGCCAAGCAGCGTTTTCCAGGTTTCCACAATGCTTCCTGTGTGTGAAGGAGCTCACCTCACAGACAGCAGCCAGCCTCCTCCAAACACCCGTTTCACATGGCATGAGGCAATTCAGCCATGACAGCGGCTGCTCCAAGCCTGGGCCTTTGGGTGGGAACCAACAAACCTTGCTCTGTCCCATTGCTGCAAGCACTCCTGAAGGAGAAGCAGTGAATTTGTGCCTTGAAATGCTTCTGGCCACTGGCTTGTATACATCAACTGGCGCCATTAGACAGCACCCAAGGGAACAAACGGTGCCATTTCCAGAACTCCATCACCATGTCTCCTCGAGCACCAAACGGGATCGGGGAAGGCTCATGGGGTGGGATTCCCACACAGCTCCTGCACCTCCAAGCCTTCAACGGGCTCCCCAGCAGCTCTTCCTGCTGCACCACCATGCTGCCAGCACAGAGGGAACAAACACCCTCCCTCCTCTCCTCAGGGACAACCTCTTCCACCAGCAGACAGGCCCGAGGGGAGCCACGCAGATGAAACACCCCAAAACTCAAGTGGGATTTTTCCATGTTTGCATTCTTTTCTCCAGCGGCAGCACCTCGCCCTTCCCAAGTGGAACGGCTTCCCATGGGATGCAGGAGCAGGAGCAGCGCCCTCTTTGAGCTGTGTGAGGGACAGGCAGGGCTCTGAGGGGCAGCCCCGCCGCCTCCCCTCACAGTCTCCAAGCGCTTCACGCCATCACAGGTGCCCTCTGTGGTGAGGGCACAACATGGCGGCCGGCGAGGGGGTGAGCTGCAAAGTCCAGGAGAGAGCGCCGAAGCTGCCCACCGGCGGTGGAAGAAGCTCATGTGCCGTCATGGTATGAAGCCAGCGCTTGGTTTTCTCCTCATTTGGCCTACCTTACACCTTGGTCTGCTCCTAAATGTGCCCTCCTGGCTGGCACCTCCAGGGAGCACTATGGGAGTAAGGGTGCTGTGGGCATGCCCCGTGAAGGCGGCGTGCTAGAGGCAGGGATGGATGGAGCTATCAATCACGGTGCTGTTTCTAATCAGCAGAACCCCGGCTGGTGAACAAATGGCACCTCATTTGCAAAGCTTTTGCTCTGCTCTCTCATTAGCATAAGTATTGTTTTCTATTATCCATGGTGATTCACATTAAACTAATGGAAATTCAGCTGTCATGTGAATATAGCTGGGTAAAGGGCAACTGCGAATTCAGTTAGTGACTATTTGCCCCTCTCCTGTTAGCAGCTAAAGGTGCACAGCTTCCTGTGGAAGTTGCCTGTTGGTGTGGGGTGAATCCCAGTGGAAGCAGGCTTGTAGCTGTTTGTTACATCCCATTTTAACTTGTCGGTATCGATACATTGGTAATTCGGGATTCTGAGATAAGTTGGGCTTCTGTTGAGGCTCCTTGGCTTATGATAAATGGCATCTTTTGTCCTTACCTTGACTTGATTGTTTTAAGATCCACATTTTCTTTGCTAGCTTGAAACCCATTGTTATTTTGTGGCTAGCTTGGGTAGTTAGAAGGGGCTGTAGTAGTTCTGAATACAGGCAAAGGAGTAGCTATGAGCTGAATACTCTTTCATGTGCTACCTGGATATCCAGTTGCAGATATCTAGTTCTGCAAAAGCCCCTGCACTTTGGGTTATGCTATTACACAGATTTATGCTATAATTTCTTTGTGATTAATTTGGGACAGTAACCTTTACTGATCAGTTGTTATGTGGCCCTCTCAGTAGCGCTGACCTGCTGGTAGTGAAGAATAGATCCCTTCTTCCTTTCTTCCTCCGGAAAGGGGAATTTGAATGCTATACTTTGTTGAATGCTGGGTGATCCTACCAGACAATAATTGCTGCTGGAATGCAGTATCAGATCATACTGTGCTGCAGGGAGAAGGTGACAACAGTGGAGTTGCCTGGTACTTTACCTCCTGGATGCTCTGAATTGAATGGGGTAGGAACTGTAAGGATAAACAGAGTCCACAAAGTACTTTCCTTCACCACACCACCCAGGCTGTAATTCTCCAGGGTGCATACTCTATAAATTCCCTTTCACTGCTGGCATGTTAATGGCATTTGGGGAGATGTCACTTCAAAACTAAAATGAGCAATGACACACCGAGCAGCAGAAGGTAAATGGCTTTTAACTGGATAACGTGTCAGTTAAAGGCTAAATTATTTCCCTGCTGTCACTTCCCTTTACTTTGCTGGCTTGTGTTATTGGCTGTTACTGACAGGCGTAGAGAGAAGTGATGCCCTTGGCCCTGGGACATCCTGATTACCTTTGTAGCTATCTGTTTAAGGGGGAACAACAGGCAGATGGAGCTGAAATCAACTTCCATTCTTCTCTGTAGGATACACAGAAGTTACTTGGACGGCGGGATATTCACCTCTTATGTGGTGGTGTCCTTCACTAGCAATCAGATACTTGGGGTTTCTTCTAGACAGATTTACCAGGAGATGAACCTTTCCTGAGTGTGTTTTTTCTGGTTTCTTCTAGACCAAGAAGAAACCTATAGGTCTAAATGTAGGTTGGCAGAGGTCTACTGCTCCTGTAGGAGTAATATTTTGGGGACAAGATTCATCCTGTAGCAATATTCCTGTAGGACATTAGAATGGGAAAGGGACCTTAACTTCTTGAGACTGGATGTTGGGGTTTATAGATGATGGTAACTGGAATCTGTTGTGCTAGGTGCTGTATTAAGATGTGCTGGGGTAAATACTGCTGCTTTAGAATTTTACTGGGAGGTTGAAGGGAAATTTATGTGTGCAAATCTCAATGACTTGTATGGGTGAGTCATTACATAAAGGTGAGTGGTAAAAGCAGCATTAGGTGCTATAAAACTGATTGAAAGCAGAATGTTAAAGAAAACCTGAAAATGAATATATTATTTGTACAGTGGTATTCGTATTGAAAAAGCTACACTTTACCAGCAGAGTAATTGTTGTTAAGTAGCAGCAGAGTGGAAGAACTGATCTCTGGATTACAAAGCAGCAAAACCAGAACTGTTGGGGGTCTGTTTGAAAGCTGCCCCTGCAGAAATGGCCCTGTGGTTCTGTTCCCATTCTTGATCCCAGAAGATGATTTTCTTACTTCCAGATATTTTGAAACCTGCAAATCAAACCAGGCCTTTTCTATATCATCATCGTTGAAAGTTCTTGCAAGGTGATTTAGGGGTTTATCTACACTTGCAAAGTTTTGTGGAGATTTAGGAGATTTCTTTCTGCTCCCCTAATCTTGAACAAACTCTGAAGTGGCAGTAAGTTAAAGGTACTAAAATCAGTTAGTATTTCCTTCAAGCTTTAGTGGATCTTACTTGGAGAGAGGTTAGGTAATGATGACTCTGTTCTTAATCCAGTTTAGGACCCAAGTCTTTCCTTCATTCTTTTAAATGCCTTTATGGGAGGTGGGTGAGGAAAAGCCCAGTGAATGAGTGTTGTGTAGCAAAGCCACTTAAAATGCTTTGAGTGTGTTTCTTGTGCCCATCAATAACCAAAGATCCCTGAGCATCATCAGAGTCCAGTTTAAGAACCTAAGGTAAACAGGAGTTTACTTCAGACACTTGGAACGTGACAGAAGTCTTGGACAGAGCCTTGGGTGACATGGTCAAGTGTGAGGTGTCCCTGCCCATTGCAGGGGGTTGGAACTGGATGGTCTTAAGGTCCTTTCCAACCCAAACCAGTCTGGGATTCTGTGATTCTAAGTTCATTAGCAAACACATGGAAAACCAGCTGGTTCCTCTGTGACAGCACCCTGAACATAAGAGGTGAATGGAGTGTGTTCCCCTTTCTCTTTGAGCTGGAGAAAAGACTCTTGCAAATGCCTTGCATGTGTGCTAAATAAATAAATGTAAAAATGAACCTTGTGGCCAATCACAGTGTAGCTACCCTGCAATTAAACAAATCCACAAACTGGCAACACATTTCCAGCTCATTAAAGGGAGGCAAATGCAGCAACTGCATGAAAATTGAGAAATTAGGCACAATTACCATGTTGGCTGGAGGCAGGAGGGGGAGCGTTCATTGAGGGAGGTTTGGAGGAGAAGTTTGATGGTTCTTTAATTTGCTGCTGCCTCCCCAGTCCCTCCCAGCTCTGTTGTTTGAAATGTTCATGAAGGAGCCATTGATGCTCTGCCTGTCTCAGCACTGCAGCACCCCAGAGGAGTTAATGAAGCAAGACTTGGGAACCCTCTGGGTGTTGCCCTGTCACAGCACTGGGCAGGACTCCCAGGTACCAGAGGACAAGCCTGCACTGGTGTTTCCGTAGGGTTTGCAGGGTCACAGCTCTCACATGCTGACCCTTTTGCTCTTGCTGTGCTCTGTAGCTGTATCCATTCCCGTCATCACTTGTTCTGAAGGGCTGATGTACTTAGGATTGTAGTGCAGCACTTGTCAAAGGCAGAGGGTGCCTTTCCACTCACTTTCATGGCTGGAATATTTGGCTGACACCAGTGGTGGTGTCTGTTAGTACACAGTTATTTATTGAACAAATGCTAAGTTGTTATTATGCACAGTAACTGGGGATAAAAACCATCTCAGGCATCACTTCTGGGAGGAGAACCTAGGCTTTCCTGGAGATTGTCTAGACCATTGGACCCGGGAGACTTTCCACAGTAATCCTAGTTAGTCATAATGCTGATGGTAGCAATACCCACTGGAAGGTAGGCAGCTATAGGAAATAAAGCCATAAGGTTTTTCCAGGGGAACAGTGAGGCAGAAGGGCTGTTCTTTTTGTGCTGGGGTTTGTCTTGGTTTTTACCCTCTTGAATGGAGGGAGAGCTGAATCTGTCCCGCGGTGCTACTCCACCGTGTGGTTGTATGTGTGCGGAACTCCAAGAGCGCCAGTGTTCCAGGTCAGTGCAAATGAGAGGCTGCTGTAAATAAGTTCAGCCTGCTCAGGGGAATCGCAAAGAGGTGAGGAATGGAAAAAGTCTGTTACTGTCAATCACCAAATCCACTTTGTCCATGTGTTTAATAGCCCTATTAAATACAGCAAGTGTAAATCTTACAAATTGCCCTGGAAAGGATTCAGCTGCTTCAATAGTGGAGGTATATTTTGGATGTGTGACTCGTGCTTCAGAACCATAAATAAGAAGTCAGCATGTCTGGAATTTACAGGCAAACACTTCTTAGGTGTTTCTTTGTAATTTTGGCACATGTGAAGTCTATGACTTTCCTTCCTGAAACACAGGCCTTTACCACAGCTTTCTACATGGCTTTGGCAGAAAAATCCACATTGGCACAACTGAAGCAAGTGAAGTGGGGAGTGAGTAGATACTCCTACAGGCTGGCTCATACCCTGCATACCAACTTATAGAGTTAGTCTGGTGCAGGAGAAGACAGAGATGTTTTTCCACATGTCCTCAGCTTATTCTTTGGAAAAAAGGAAGCGATGCAAATGTAAAAAGAATCATAAAAAAAAACCCTTTGTAACTTGGTTTAAAAATACAGCCTGTGAGGTTCAGTTGTCTTGAAAAAGCTTGAAGTTTGTGTTATCACCCATTCATATGCAACCTGCACTATGCTTTGGGGTTTTTCCCCTCACTATTTCTTTGGGCATCTTGGTTGTTTGATTGGTTATGTTTTTCTGCTTGCAAGTAGTTTGAAATGTGCAAGTGATGGCTCAGGTATCACTGATCCATGAGGTCTGTCATGTCGCTGGGCACTGAGACTCTGAGGAGAAGCTTCATCATTAACATAAAGAATTGATGGATGGTGGTGTACTGGTGAGTTGATAAGGAATTAATGGTGTTGTGTCAAGGGACTACTGATGGAGGGCATAGGGGTCTACAGGTAATTTATATGTTCTGCTGGACGTGAGACTGTGTTGTCAGTAATTCAGGGGACTATATGCGCAGCAGTGAGCAAGTTCAGAGTTGAAGACACTTCCCATGGCATTAATCATCAAACTGTCACTGAGTTCAGTAGTATTTCACTCCTGAAGTGTGCATAGCCAAGATATGAATAACTTATGTAGGTGAGGAGCATGGTTAAAACCACGCTTTGGCTGCAATGTAGGTGTCACTTAGGGGGCTATAAAAGCTCTCCGAAACGCGCCTTTTATTACCCCTGCCATATTGCTCTATAGCTCTTTTCCCTGCAGCACACAGCAATATTGCTTGTAGCAGAGGAAAGGTGTATGGCTGAGCAGAAAACCACCCTGGCCTGGTGCCACTGCAGTCTGTAACCCGGCCAACTGCCCTCATGCCTCTCTGCCTTCTATGTAAAACCAGCACGTTGCTTATTCATAAGAGAGCTATCTAGGAAAGGGTAATACAGCTGATACTTAAGAATGTGAATTCTGCTTTTGGCTAATGCTGGCTTTGTTATATTTCATTTTTTAGTGTGAAAATGTCTTGCTTAGGCAATGAGAAGTGGGCTGCAGCTGTTCCTTTCTTTCCATTTCATACCCCTCTTCCCTGAACATGGATCACAAGGATCTTGGGAATAATTCATATGAATGTCTCCTAGCTTAGCCAAGAGAGGCAATTTCAGCTGGAGCAGAAGAGAATCCATTTCACCCTGGCATTGAACAGAGGGAAGGGTACCTGCTGTTACTCTGATCTTTACTTGTTTTGTGCAAGTACTCAGACACTGCAGTGATGCGTGGCAAGATGAAACCCAAAGATAGAAAGGGTATGAATCAAACCCAAAAGATAGAGAGAAAGGATAAGAATCAAACCCAAAAGATAGAAAGATATGAATCAAACACAAAAGATAGAGAGGAAAGGTATGAATCAAACCCACAAGTGTAGTCACATGCAGCCTCCATGGAAATTATGCCTGCAGCCTTCATTTCCTAATGGGGCAAATTAAGAGTTTCAGATGAGCACATTTGGGCAACTCTAAGGATGAGATCAGGTTTTAATCTTTTGTGTCAGATGTTGCATATATAAGTCCTGAGCTCTTGCTTTTGGCAACAAGAGATATTGCTGAAGGTATGTCGTATATCTACAGCTGGAATGGGAGCATTTTCTTGCTGTTTCCTGAGCGTTCCAGTGCCCTGCTCTTAGGAAGAAAGAAGCATTTGTCTCCTTGCCACCTAATGTTTTTGGTAGTGAATTGAATGTTATGAAGTGGATCCAAGTAGGTGTAATTCTTTTGTGGATTCTGTCTTTTTATTTGCAATAATTGCCTGATTAGACTCGCAAGGCCCTGGTTAAGGTAAATTCCTGCTGCACTGGATGCGGCTTTATGAAGAGTGGGGGAGGAATTGTGAGAGCAACAAATTAAAACTAATCTCATCACCTAAAACACTCAATTACACAAACTCAATTGATAATGCAGAGCTGCCCCTTCAAACACGTGTGAGTTGCTGAGGCAAGCAAAGAATAAACAGAAAAGAGCAACCACCCAAGGTTTGTGCTGCAAGAAAGCAACCACCTTCTGGCACCTACTGGAGCCACTCAGCTGCCCTGGCCTTGCTGTCATTAGTATGCTTAGCACACTCAGGACAAAGGATTATCTTTTAAATGGGGGTTCTTATGGTGTGCTCTGTAATCCAGAACTCTCTGAAGCTCTCTCTTTGCCATACCTCAGATAGAGTGGCAAGTTGCTAGAGCATTTGCACTAGAGTTTAGGTAACTCTTTACAGCGAGTAACCAAGAGCCTGTTGTTCTGGAGAGGTAGATGAGTTTCTCTTTTAATTATTTGTGGGATTTCTTCATGAAGATCTCAATAACCTTAATTGACCATGTGGTTTTTATCTGCTGCTTGGTCACCCAAACTTCTGATCTGTGTGTCTTGGCATGAAAGAACTAGTTTGAAGTGCTTCAATCGTAAAACTACTGATGGCCACGGCCCTTGTTTTAATTGATCTTGAAGCTTTGTTGTCTTGGGTAACCCAAAAGCAAAGATTCACTGAAGGCTGTGACTCCTGTCCCTCACAAACACCACTTCATCCTGCAAGGAAGTGAAGCTTCTCCAAAGATGGTCTCAAATGCTTCCTTTTATGCTTCCTCTTGGTTTGAGCAGAGGTGAGAGGTTCTTTTTGGTAACAATGGTGAAATACATCCCATGCTGGAATTCAGCAGCCCTTCCAATCACTGTACTTCCCAGTTAATTTCCCTGTGTAAGCAGGACCTGTGGAAACAGTGTGCTGCTGTTAGCTGGGGCTTTAATTTATTTGGAAGAATGTGTAATTATCAAGCTGTGAGCAAATTGCTGTTCTTTTCACCTGCCTCCTTATAGAACTCATTCGTATTCAGGGGAGCTGTTGATTAATGAGCACAGCAACAGAAGACAAGGATGAGCCAATGCAGCCACAGGCTACAAGCTGCAGACAGCAGCAGTAATGCTTCAGGAAAAGGTGTATTAGGCCCTTCGTTGCAAAGCACCAGATGAGGTGGGAAAAGGCAAGAACTGGGTCTTAGAAGATGAATTTCTTTCCCATTTCCTCACTGTGGGACAAAGAGGAGCTGACTGGTAGCCTTCCGTGTTATGTACAACGATGTTCTGGGCCTTTCTAGGGAACAGATACGTACAGAACGTAAGGCTCATTCTGGATTCCCGCTTTCAGAGGTTCATATGTGGCTGTTGTGCAACTTCCTTTAATCTCATGTTGTATCCCTTCTGCCTTGTCCTCTTCACCCTTGATCATCTTGGGTGTCGCTCACAGTATGCTTGCACAGACCCTTTTCTAGCAGATAGAAGTTCAGGTCTGTGTGTTTATCTGCTGCCATGTGCCCTCCCCAAAGGAGTGATAGTTGTGACGGTGATTTGATGGGATGTGAAAACCTAACTGCAGCCAGGCAGCCCTCCAAATATTCCTTTCAGAGCTCACTAAACAGCTCTCTGTTCCTGGTAAGTTTAGAGCACTATTGAGCCAGGCTGGACTGCAATTGTTTAGTGTGGAGGGGAAAAAACTGTCATATGTGTATTTCTGCATAGTCCCCCTGCCATATTTGTCATTTTTGGGGGTTTCTCAGGGTGGTTCATTTGTTTAGGGGAAGAGAAGATGTTTTTTGATTACGGGTTTGGGGTTTTTTAACATCTCTGAGCTAAACACAGAAGCACTGAGAATGCAAAGCTTTGAGTAAGCCTGTGCCACAGTTCAGAGCTTTGCAGGATTGGACTGTGAGCCCTTACTTGTTGGAGATTATATGGCTTCCTGTTTCTGCAGGAGTTAAGAAGTGTGTGTTAACAGAATCAGGTTCTAACTTAATAGCCCTCTAGGCTGAGCAAGCTGTAAGCTGATACCATGAGAAGTAGGATATCAGCCCCAGAAAGGGAAGGAATAATTTATTCTGTTGAGTTTGTAGTGAAGGAGAAAAAAGCCAAGCTTAGCATCCAAGCCCAGCAGCTTTAGAACCCTGCTACAATCCGTTTAACAAATTGTTTCTCCTCTATCTTCACCCTGGTTGTTCTTATTATGCCTGTTATCTGATGGTTATTTAATCTATAGTTTGTAATTACTTCCCTTCTGTCTTGCACTCCAACACACATTCATTTTCTCGTTGCACTAACGCACTGACCTACATTATCCAAGCTGTAAAAGTCAATTATGCCGCCTGTGATTTTTCAAGTGGCATTTAGCAAATGGGTTTATGTATCATCCATCCGTTACCTGGTTCCTGGTAGGAGTCAGTTTTTCTCAGGCACCTCTTAAAAACATCTCTGGAAACCCAGCTGCTCTTCCAGATCTGGATGCAAATTGCACTGCTACAGTGCTGAGAAGGAATACAGAATGTCCTGCCCACTCATATGGATAATGAACATGCGTTATACTTTGGAAGTGAAGCATTGCATCAGTTGTCTGTTTCTCACTGTGAATTGGGAATATATTGTTCCAGCCTACTGTATCATGTCCTGTACAGGCTTCATGCTATACTTAGTGCGTGGATTTTGCATCTGACGTTTAATATCAGGCTTTAAGTTAAACCCACGTTTGTGGTATTTGATAGTAAGAGGTATCGCTGTTACCAAATGGAGCACAGAACCATCTGTACCCATCAGACAAACAGCTCCCAAGGGGCAGGTGGGTGGGGGTTGATTTGTTTTAAACAAGCCTTGCTCATTAATGAGGAGCTTCATAATAAAGCTTTGATGTATATAGATCTTCACCCTCCCTGCCTTTCCCTGGCTTCCTGTTACCATATTGAGATGTGAGCACATTATAGATGAAGTTTAGAGCCCATGCTAATTTGGTAGTAGAAGAAAAGGAGGTATCAGGGGGAATTTGTTAGATAGAGGTGCAATCACTCGAAGACTCGTGACTTCCTGGTATGAAGGCTGATTGCTTTATTACCTCAAATCACGAGCCAGTTTACAGCAATAGCCCCGTAGCATCACTTGTCAAACAACCCACCAGCCATGACACGTGTGTGAGCACACATACCCCCATTGAAATAGGCAGGGAATGTGTATGCCTGTCACATATGCACTCAGACGTGCACACCCATACACCTGTGCATGGTCACTGGACATGTGCAGCTTACTCTGCTTCTCAACAATAAGCTTCAGGCTGCAGAAACTGTAGTTCTTGGGATAATGTTTATGAGGGATCCCTTTTTTTATAGGGAAACATGGAAAATTTGACAGTTTGTCCTTTTCACATTCCCCCCCCTGCATTATCTGTTCATGGTCTATACAAAAAACTTAAAATTGAAGGAGTGGTTCCCTGAAAACAGGAACTTCTGTGCTACTGCAGGTGCTCATACTGAGGCTTCCATGAATTGAATGTGGGAAATGTGTGGCATTTTCCTCTTGAGCATATGGGTATGGAGCTAGTTGTCAACGTGCCACTGTAATTTCCAATACCATGTTTAAGCCCAGCCTAAGTACCAGCTGATTTAGCTTCTCTCTTTTCCCTCCCTCACAATTCCTTCTGTTAAAAGCAGCTGTTATTTCTTCATTTCAGATAGAGAATTAAGGCCTAAGGTCTGTAGGACCAGAACTGAGATCTTGCAAGTCTAAGCTCAGGGCTTTAATCACCAGCTCAGATCTGAAGGTTAATATTTGCATGTGATTTTTTTGGAGGGCTGGGGAAGGGTCCTATCTGAGGTTCATCTGGCTATGTTTTGATACTTGCATTTTCCATTATAGAGGTTTCTAGAGTGGTTTGGAAGCATGGTTATTTCAGGAAGTTACAAATGAATATAAGAATAACCAGAAGGCCCCCATGAAATCATGGGTATAGCTGGGGAGTAAAAATAAATAAGTACATTTTAGCATCATTTTTGAGTTCATGTTCTCTTTTGTAACCCTGTCAGTGCATGAATGTGTGCCTGGGGATGGAGAGCTGCAGGCAGCGAGGAAGAAAGTTTAATAGCTGGGCTGTAAATGCGAGAGCATCTTGTCACTGGATTTCCACAGATTGGTTTGGATGACTGTAAATGTCTGAATTCTAATGCGTGCTCATTGGGAGGTGTTCAGCAATCAGTATCCTCAGTGCTGTAGCCCAGCTGGGAAGATAGACCTGTACTGGAGCTAATGCTACAGAAAAAACAGTTCTCTTTCAAGAACCATAACAGCAAATTTGATTCCCACCAGCCTGGTGTTTATAGACTAGTATTCTCTCCTCTACAGGGAGCCAATCTGAGCTTTCACAGGGCTCCTGCTGAAGGAAATCAGATAGCAAATTCATGCAAAGCTTACAGGAGCAAAAGGGCAGGTGAGGACGTAACTGGGTGTGCTGGTGGGAGGTGAGAGAAAGAAGAGAGCTGGGAGAAGGGCTCAGCAGGAGGAGGAACAAGTTGCTGTCATCCTCACTGCGCTCATGGGAAAGGCTGTGGTCTGCTCAGTCACCTGCGCTAAATTCTCTTTGGTGGAGAGTGGGCTTCTTGTCCACTGCCCAGGGAAGGTAAGGCCTCTTTCAGTGGTGATCTTGGCAGCCCTGCCTCCCATAGGCACCCTCTGGGCACGCTTGGACTGCACAGCTGGTGTCCTCTGTTGTATGCCTTGTGTTCCTTTCTCCATGCTCATTCATCGGGGTTAGCTGCCAGAGGATGTGCTGAAGGATGGTAGGCAGCCAAGTCTTATCTCAGCAATGGTAGCCAGGTTGCTTTTGGAGTGTGTTCTGGAAAAGCAGGATGTATGTCAATTACCCCTGTTGTGGATGAAGCACATATTCCCAGCCCTGTATAGGTACCCAGTAAGTTGTTAAAGAGAGCAAAATCCTCTGATGCTCCATAGCAGGTACAGGGACTTTTCTTATACCAGGACCTGACATGGCCAGAGGCATGTATTCCATTACAGATCTCTTAGCAAAAGCTGCAAGCTGGTTTTAGAGTACTAATTCAATGGAAATGTTCAAACCAAACCGGAGGGAAGCATTCCTATCACAGGATATCAGGTACTTTACACTAAGACTCTTTACATAAGAGGAATTTTTCCAGGGGGGAAGATGCCCACTGGCCCCACAGAAGAATTCCTCGAAATCCTCCTGTATAAAAGGAAGGGGAATAAATAGGTATGTTGTACCAGGAAAAAGACATATGCTTACAGCAGATAAGAGTTGTACTTTACAGCAAATGGCCCTTTGACAGTATGTCTTTGTGAAAATGAAGGCTTTGGCTGCAAATCTTTGTGCTTTTTTGTCCTGAAATTGTAACCTTGAAGAAATCGAATTAAAAGCTGCTTATTGGGTAAAAGGCATTGAGTGAAAGGGGGAAAAACCCAAGAAAAGGAAAGCAAGGGAAAAAAATGAAGTGCTTTAGTGCAGGAGGGTGAATGGATTGCTGCTCCTGTAGGAGCTGCTGAATAAATAAATCATTAGGAGGATTAAGACTGTTTCCTCACACTAGTAAAGGCTGTGGTAGTTCTATCTGGGTTCTGTTGCTGTTACTGATACCAGAGGGAGCAGTTTGGCTTGATGCAAAGCTGCTTGCCTGCAGGGTGACTGAGCACCAGGCATCTCACTCTGCTCTTGCTGGATAGGCAGCATTTATACTTGCGTGTGTATTGCTAACACTAGGATTACATAGATATAATAGTTCTTAATAACTCATGTGTTGTAATAAGCACCATACAGAAAATGCAGCAGATGTTTGACCAAGGCTCAGGAAAATTAAACACAATGCCTCTTTTTACACCATTTTTACCCATCTGTCCTGAGACTGGGGCAGATACTGAACTGCCACACAGTCTTTCTGTAGTTTTATATTAATATTAATGTTATTGTTGCATTATTCATTTCTTTGGAGAGCTGTAAATGACGCTGGCCACCTTCCCTCCCCAGAGACCGATGTTCCTTGTTTGCTCATGTATTCATCCTATCAATGTGAAAAGCAGCATCCTCAGCTGGCACTTGTGGAACTGGAAGCTGAACAGAAATCTGGTGTTCTGCCGTGTTCTGGGTATTCCCGTGGTGGCTCAAAACTGTAACCGGAGGTTTTCAGCCATGGCATGTAGTGTTGCTACATTGGTTTGAAAGCTGTTGGGGTGACACAGCTGAGCAAGAGAGTGGCTTCAGCAAGGTCTTTGAAAGGAGTAATGAGTAAATAAGATGTAGGAATAACCTGTTTGGAGACCTTGGATCTTCTTCCTAACCGCTTCTTGCATCTGCACAAAGAAAGAACAAGGAAGGAACTTCTCAAGTTACCACTACTGCTACTCCTAAGTTTCCTTGAGGTAGAGTTGGGCTCCTTCAGGGCCTTCTCTCTTCTCTTTTAGAAGTAGCTACTCTCCTACAAACTGTTACGAGTCTGAATGGGAAACAGAGTTGCTGTAAGATGTGATAGATTTGGCTCTTAATTCATGTCATGTTCTGTAGTACCCCATGGACCTCTGCGCTGGATGGGGAAGGAATTCCAGGTTGCTAAAGGGGATTTGTTCTTGTGTAACCTGTAATAAAACTACAGCCTCTCTTCTGATGACTGAGATTGGGTTTGGCAAGAGTGAGTGTATTTATACAAAAGGTGCCATCAAGACATTGTTCCCATTTGAAATCAATCCAGGTTTGGCCTTGTGTTTTAGTAATAAAAAAAGAATAATTACGTGGATCTTTATTTTTAAAACAAACCCAAGCAAACCCCTTCCATTCCAAGAGCTAAATGAGATGAATAACCCCTGCCAGAGCAAGGAGGCCATCTCACTAAATTGAATCCAGTCAATTTTAACATTCACAGCACCAGAGGCAATTTTAGACAGAGTGTAAATGTAATGGAAAAAACATATTCCTGAAGCTGACTTACAGAACTCTCTATTTGGGGGCTTAATGATGATAAATCAATGATCTAGAAAGTAAAATCCTTTTCCAATTAAGCAGATGGGCACACAAATTCTCCTCAGCCTTTGAGACGTAAGCACCCAAAGTTTTCAATTAGAGTTTCACATCCCACTACCTTGAAATTAGAAGTGATTAAATCGGAACCTGATGCCAACGCATACACACAAACTGCCTTTCTCTTGCTTTGTCTCCCTGTCAAATCATGTCTGTCTGCTGATTGATACCATTCTTGAGCGCGGATGAGAGGTTCTCTGCTAACATCATAAGAGATGCAGTGAAGCAGAACTCTGCAATTGAATTACAACCCTTGTATTGAGTCCAGGAACAGGGTTGTGATGATAAGGTCCTGCCTCTATTTCTCCCCTCTGAGCTCAACCTGCCCAGGCTGTTTCTGTGCCCTGCCAAGGCTGCTTCTCTCCAGTACCATCAGGTGCAAGTGCCCTGTTAGCTGCCTGCCGCGCTCTGCCTTCTGTGCTCAGCCTCTGGATGGCTTTGCCCAAACCAGAGCAGAAAAGGAGGCAGAGGGATCTTGTGAGAGCATGGGCTGAAGGAAACTGCTGAGTGAGTTCACAGCTGTAGCACTGGATGAGTTGATAGTAGTCTGAACTTCATGCCAGCCCTGGGGAAACTAGCTTCTTTCTCGTTGTGTCCTGGTGGGCTGGGTACAGGGTAATGGCTGAGAGATGGCAGTAGAATCCTGCTGGGATCCTGCAAAGGAATCTCAGTTTCAAATTGTGGTTCCAGGAAGCTGGAATTGTTGAGGTCTCAGCTTAAACGTTAAGGGGAAAATACCAGGGGAAATAACTGAAAAATGTCAGAGTTCTATGGAAATAAGAGGAACACCATCTCGTAGACATTCTTCTCTTCAACTTTGTAGCACGTTGAAGCTTCCACGTGTTTGACCCTGTGAATGACTCAAGGAGGGTATAAAGTAACTTTCTGTAATAGCGGCTGACATGCTTTTATAGCTTCCTGTGTGTACTGACAGTGGAATTCCATTCCAGTTTTGTTTTCGAGTATGCAAATAATGTTTCTTCTTATGACTAGAAGGTTAACTTTGTGACAACATGATAGCCTTGGATATTATTCTTAATGATGTGCTATTAAACTCCAGATATTTAAGTACATCATATTTATGTTGTAATTATTCTGACTTGATTGGTGCATTTCCAGTTACAGGAATTAGTGGGGCTTTCCAAAAGGCTCAGACAACTGCAGTGTGGACTGTAATTGCTGGGTAATTACAGGGTGATTATATGGTTATGAAACAGGGTCCAGTGTAACTTTCATTTTGGCCTTTTGTTTTTCTCACTGCCCCACAAGATTCCTGCATAAACTTTGTGATAACAGTGCCTTACACCTTGGAGGCAGAGGACCTTTGAACACCAGAGGTGTTCAATCATGGCTTCCTATGGACTCATCATCATGTCTTATTGACTGCAGCACCTGTGAGATCATGATGATCATGTCCTCTGAAACCTTCATGATGTCTCTTTAAACAGCCTTCCTGAGGATGAACAGAGTCATGTTCCCTTTTCTGTGCCGTATGGTGTTGGGAACCTGCTGGAGAATGATGTCTGTGCATCCTGCAGACTGGAACTGCTGGGAACATGGAGGGGGCTCCTGGTGTGCCTTAACTACATGGACAGGCTTCCCTTGGTTCCCAAAGACTGCCCATGGTGGGGGTTGTGTTTGTGCTGGTGTTGAAGCCCAGCAGATCAGACAGGGTACACGCAGCATTGGAAGGGCTAAGCCTTTCAGATTTAGTCTCAGTCAGGCGGTGAGAGGGCTGTCAGTCCAAGGTTTGATGTTCTAATTCTGCACATACAGAATACTAGGGGGAAAAATAGTATTTTGGAAGCACTCAGGCATGAAAAGCAAAAGGTTGTTGTATCTGAGCTAATAGGAGAGACCTGACACTGCAAGCTGGTAGTGCAGGGTGTTAACTTCTGACACTGCACAGAAACACAGCCTGAATTTCTGATCTCTCAGATGCTTTCACATGGGGTTGTGATTTATGACACTTTGAAAAGGCTTCTACACTGCTTCTGCAGGTTTCTTCAGACACTTCTGTCACTGTCCTCTGACAGGCAAGCACTGAGACATGGCTTCTGCTTGCCAACGCAGGGGGAGCAGGCAACCTGCTTTGTGGGTCACAGGAGCCCTGGCTGCTGTATTGCAGTAGCAGAGCCTGTGGGCTGCTCTAGCTTACAGACTTCTTCCCTTCCTACAGCTCTCAAGCTGGAGCCTTCCTGGCTTCCACAGCAGTTCAGCATTTTCTCATGCCAGCTTCTGAACACTTGTTTCTAAACTGTTTGAACACCACAAAAGCTTGACTACCAGAAACACTCCTTCCAGCCATCTCAGCTGTCCTGAGTGTGAACAGGGGAACTTAGAGCCATACTGACTTGTTTCCTCGTTTTTCTTTTCCCTCACACATTTTCTGTGGCTAAACTTATCTGCGGACTGATTCTCTTGGTTTCCAAACATCAGGTGCACTTGGGAATGGGCAGGATAACAAAATAATCCCATTGTGTATTGATTGAGCCACAGTTCCTTTATCCCTGGCTCTGCCTGGAGTGACTCCAGCAGAACCATTGCCCTCAAAGCTTTAGTAATTACTTCACTCCCAGTGTTCCTGGACACAAGCTAATGAATCATGTTGTTCTGATGATGAGCTGACTGTGACTTTTCAGTGATGATAACCTGGGGACATACTTGATTTCCAGGTCCTTCTACCCATAGTGGCATGACCACCATATCAGATAGCCACTCTCAGAGCCATTGACCCTTCCTTACCTCTTCGCTTTGCTCTTTGATCTGGCTTTTGGAGGACAGGGCTGACTTTGGAGAGGTTGTTTTACTTGAGCAATGACTTGAGCAACAAGGAGGTCACACTACAGCAACTCACTGCCACTGGTGCTTGACCTGCACTGTACCGAGCGTTGAGTAGGGCTCAGTAAAGGCTTTCCCCAGTCCATACCAACAGGGAAGCAGTGGGTCAGTGGGGAAAGGTCTGGGCTTCTTAAAGAAGCACTGCCAAGGGACTGTTTCTTAGATCAGTGTATTGATTGATTGATGGCCTCTGTGTGCCACAGTGTGATGCATCTTCATGCTGCTGTACTTGGACACAAGCATGCTTGTACTTTAATCCTAAATGAAGGGAAATAGAGCATTTGAGCACACTAGACATTGGGGGCAGAGCTAGGAAGCAAGCTTAAGTGTGCCGATTCTTGAGCCAGAGCATTGCCATTAGACAACTACCCCTGTCCTGGTTTTATGTACAAGCTGCGTGCCCACCCAGCTGATACTTTTAACAAAACCCATCATCCAAACCACAATGTCGATTCCTGTCTACATGATGAGCTTTCTGTGTAGTAAGAAGGAAAATGCCTGTAGTCAGTGCAGGGCAAAGGATTAGCAGTGTGTGAGCCCTGCACAAGCAGCTGAAAAGGCTAGAACGCAAAAGGAAAAGCACAAGTCCCTTCCCAGGAGCATTCCTGCAGCATTGAGGTGGCTTCTTGCAGTGAACAGCTAAAGCATCCGTGCTACAAATGAGAAAGTTCTCTCTACTGACACAATTTGATCCTGAATTTCTGTTCCTACAGCTTTATAATGAGAGAAAAGCAGAAGCTTGGAAGCTAATTTCAGCCAAAGCAAGAAAGTTTCCACTCCATCTGTAATCCCAAACCTGCTGCAGCAGCAATGAGACTTTTACAATACAAGCTCCCCATCGTGTTCGTGTGCAGATGGACAGGCTTTTTCTCCTCATGCTTAATGTAAATTAGAGCAGGGAACTAGTAGGCAAAGGCTCCTGGGTTCCATTTGCAAGTTTACCACTTATTCCCTGTGTGACCTATGAGTAACACAGTTGAGTTTATGCTTTGTTGGTAAAATTGAGATAATGGTATTTTTCCTCAGAGGGAGCTGCACTGAGGAATAAATCAGATGGTTGAAAGCAGTTGTAGGAGCAACTTTCCAACATTCTGGTGCTGCACTGTTATGAACGTGGTGTGGCACAAAGCCAGGAACCCATGTGAGTTTATAACCTAAAGGTTTAATAATATACATATTTAGGCATTTTGTGGGAAAACATGTAGTTTGTGTTAAGCTTATTCCTGAGCCTTTCTTACACAGAGGGTAGGAATGGTTAGTAAAATGATGAAGTAGTTTCTTAGGGTACTAATGGACTTACTTGTGTCTGGCCAGCTTCACTTGCAAAGGTTTGACCATGCAGTATGGTTTGAGAAGATGATACTGAGAAGAAGAGATCTGGACTATGGTTTGAGAAGATGAAACCAAAACTGCGACTGCCTAAATTTATCCATGTTGTAATAAAGTGAAGCATGTAGAGTAGGAATTTGATGCCTTGAGCTTTCTCTGAACTTAGTGGAAAGAAAGAGAGATGTGCAGAGCACAACTCATCCTATTTGAAGTCTCTACTTTGGTTATGGAAGGAGCCTGGAGTATTTAAGATGCTAATGTGGTCACCTCAGGGAACTGCTGAAGCTAAGGAACAATAAATGTAAGGCAATTCCTATAAAATAAAAGGCTTTTTCTTTTTTGTAATCACTTTGGAAAAGGCAAATGACTCTTAGAAGCCAATGCAAAATGCCTGGGAAGAGAGTATGTGCATGAGTTAGGAAGCAGCACATGCTATTAATGGAAGGGTCACATCATCTTCAGAGACACCTACTTGTCACAAGGAGGAAATACTGGAGGAAGATGATCTTCAGCGACACAAGGGCAGCTGCATACAATTTGTACTGCACATGGTGAGAGCTGAGTGGTAACCAGCCTAAACCTGGGGGTTTGAAAGTTTCCTTTAGCCCTTGAATTAGAAGAAAACCCCCTTCACGGATGTGCACACACACATGCTCTCCTTTCACCAGCACTGAAGGGAATCTTACGTCTTTTAATGAGTGTGTGTTTATACAGGAGATGTGTCAATAGAACTTGCCTTTCATGCAAATGCTCTTTATCTCCAGAGACCTGGGCCCCTTAAAGAAAACATTATTCTTTGGCAGTAGCACATAAGCATCAGTTTACAGGATTTCTCACAACTAGAGCTTCCTGGGGGCTGCACTATTGATTTACTTTGACCTAGCACAGCGCTAGCATCACAAGCAAGAAAAGGCTACTCCCAAATTGGGAAGTTCTGCTTTTTCTTTAACTTCATTATCAGAGCATTCCCTCATTCCAAGGTCTGTAATGAAGCAGCCAAACCTCTGCCAGGGAGAAATGCTGTTGGTGAGCCGAGTTGTGTCTCTGATAATTGAGACCTGAATGTCATCAAAAGTTCCTCATGGTCACCAAGTTCCTCCCGTTTGCTTTGCTTGCACTGATCATCTCTTTCCTACATTTTTCTTCCTATTAAGCAAAGCACACTGAATTATCCAGTCCCTGCAAGGAGCTCTCCCAGGCCTCCTGTATCTCAGGAGTTGTTAGGACTGCATTTCATTAACTATAATAAACCCCTCCACAGTGTTTACCGGAATAACAACGTTGTACTGGTGGAGATAAGCTCCTGTCAGGAAGTGTCTGTGAAGCACAAGCAATTCCAGGGCTTGTTCTTTATGCTGCTGACATTGTTGATGGAATTTCAATTCTCTATCCAGCAAATGCAAGCAGTGCTTATGATAGTTACGTGCTACTGAGATAGCACCTGGGGGCTTCCAAAGAGAGAAGCATCCTCCTCTGTATCCCCTTGTCTGTAGTGGCAGCAGTCAGTAGAGATTCATCCCACAACAAGTACAAAGCTGCTTTTGACATTTGGAAATAGGCAGATTATTCAGAAGCGCCTGAATTGGGGGTGCAGGTTCTCAGTAGATGGGTCCTGAAAGTAAGTTACTGACGTGGAATAGAGACTTGCACACGTTACGGTGTTTCTGTCAGTTCACACTGGATGAAGAGAGCATGATCCTGCTGTTGTGGGACCATTTTATCACTTCAGGCCACTTTTCCAAGGCTCAGAACTACTGGTGTCAGGTTAGTGTATTGCTCCTGAGCCTCAGAATGTGTCAGTCTCATCTCTGAGGTCAGCATACATTGGGTAGGGAGGATATTAATTCATTTGTCACAGAGTGAGTCTTAACTTTCCTCAGAGGCAGAAAACGTTACGAGGTTTTGGGGTTCTTCAGCAAAGGAAAGAGACAGATGATGCCTTTTCACCTGCCATTGTGGAACTGAAGTTATCCAGTCCTCTCCTGCAGATCTGTCTCATAGGAATCATTGGAGCACATGTCAGGCCAGGACTAGTTGAGACTTAAGCGTCAGACTTTTCTGTTGAGGGGAGGCAAAGAGAAAACCTCTTGAGATCTGCTCTTACCCTGTGCTGCCTTGCCACGTCTGCTGCCTTTCCCTGACTGGTCTCAGCCTTAATGGTACGGTGAGGACAAAACTCACACCATCCTTTTGGCTTTCTTCATATTCCAGCCGTGTCATCAGCTGGGGTTCTGCTTCAAAGGAGAAAACTAGGGTTTTCCATCAGCTGGTTTCTTTGCTGTCAGGCTCGTTGGTGCTGTTTGTCAGCATGGTTTCTAAACACCTTAGGCTTGGAAGAAGTCCAGCCTCTCCTAAAATTGCTCCTGCTTCTTGTGGTATTGTTGGCATAATTTGTGCAGTGGGCTTTTTCTTAAGGTTGAGAGCTGTCGGTGATTCACATGTAAGGGGCTTCCCACGTTACTCTCCTCTCCTGCTCATCAGTATGCTGTTTATAGACAGAAAGTGTCTCTCTATCAATCTTCCTTACAACTCGCCTTTGCTTTGCTCTCTGGACAAGTGCCCTGGGGCACAGAACATTGTGGAGCATTACATATTTTGTGTGCTAGTAAGCAAAAGAAACCCAGAAAAAAGCAGCAACAACCTGTGCAATGATTTGTTCCAGCATGTGCCATAACATTATTAGCTGAATCCTCTGGAAAATTACCACCAGTACAGCTTTGCTGACTTGCACATGTATAATGTATAAATGGAGCCATCAAAGTTTAATGCACCCTTAGCAATGTACTTCCTTACGCTGCCTGTGACACAAGTTTCATTTTTGTGTCTCCACAGTTTATCACACTCTCTGACACCAGTGCAATATAATGAAGTGCAACTCAGCTCTGCCATCCACAGAGGTAATTCTTTTAACTCTTGTTGCCCTTTCCACCACGACATGCAGTCCTCCTCCATGGGGTTTTTTACAGCCATATGGAGTCAGGCAGCCTCTCTGGGTTTATCCTCAGTACTCCGTCAGTGCCCACAGGCCTTAACAAAGGTGCAGGTTTCTTCTCTCCTCATAATTGCATACACACACAGGGTAGTGTTTGCCCTCAGGACGTGGTGATTTAAACAGACTGAACGAAGGAATGCAAAGATGAACTTATTATACACAACAGCAATAGAGGAATAAAAGCAAGCCTGGATATTTTATTACAGGGGGCTTCTGTGACCACAAGATCACACTTTGTCCAGTATTTCCTGGTATAAAAGAGAATGAATCTGCACTGATTGTATGTGGAGTGAATGAGATGAACAGCAAAGTAGAAAGTCATCTAGGTGAGAGAAATACAAGGCTGGACTCAATAAAATGCTGTTGCTTCCTATTCGTAAGTCAGAAAATCTAAAGGAAAGGCCTTTGCAGGAATCTGAGGACCATGATTTAGTGTTTGCCTTACAATTAGAAGCTGGTGTGGCAGATTAATCCTCAAAGCCACAGCCTTCACGTTTCAGGAATACATCCATTCATCTCTGCTTCTGTACTATGAGGACACACAGAGAAAAAGGCTGAGATGCAGAATGTTCAGTTTTGAGAGTCCACCACTGGAGAGTGGAAAATTATCCTAGGATTTAGACACAGGCTCAGGAAAATCTGGGTTTGCAGCATAACTATTTGAAATACGGGGGGTTGCACACCTTTTAGTCTGGAAGTCAGTAGCTGTATAGTTTTACCTGCAAAACTCCCGGAGGATGAAATATAAGGAGAAGAATTAGGTGGGTATGTGGAAAAGCAAGCCTCAGCTTCGGAGCATCCAGGAGCCTTGGACTGCTGAGCTGAATTGAGTAACCCTACAGCACTACTGATTTTTTCCTCCGAGCAAGCAGGTTTTGATTTAATAAGGAGTAATAGTGTTTTCCAAAGTGGATTTATTCCAGGATAATCCAATGGCTCTTCAAAATGGAACCATACTGTTTCCATATTGCTCTTCTTAACTTTACATTTTTGGTGGCTCTTTCAGCTCTTCTTTTAGTACACTCTCAGTTCTCTTTACTTCGTTCCACTAAGCCCAGTGGTAAAGTGGCAACAGGAGGATTCTTTGCACAGATCACTGGGTGAGGGCACTGCTGTGGATTCACAATGCTAGTCTGTACAGGGGACTTGATAACTAATCTGCTGGCAGGAAACTGCAAGCCTTGGAGGCAGCAGCAGCAACAAAAGGCTGTTGATTAAGAGAGGAAAAGAGAAGGGCAAAATAATTCTCTCTGTAAGCATCTCCGTCCTTAGCCTGGGTCTGGTTTGGAGGCCACCACCCAAGGGCAAACAGCTCTGTGGGCTGCGAAAGTGCCCGTGGTGTGAGGAAAACAGCCATACCTCCATGCTGTGTGAGCTGAGAGAAAGGCAAGAAGGAGAAACGTTTCTTTCTCCTTTTCCCCAGTGCCCATTATTCATGTTAAACATTAACCTTTTAGGGAAGTAGAAAACAATCACATCTACTGGAAAGAAAAATTGGTTTGGTCTTTTCTGTAATGGCTTTCTTAGTTCCAAGAAAACAGGAAAGTTAATTTGGAAAGCAAAGCCAGAACAAAGAAAGGGTCTGGGAGTAAGAGGGGTGTGAGGTGGGGTTTCTTCTTTCCTTCATCACTTAGGGGGGAACAGAAAGATCGAATTAAACTCGTAAGCTTGATTAATATGAGGAGAAGAATAAACTAAACCAATAAGGTGACAGAAAACAGTTGTTTCATTTGCAGGTTCCTCTTTATGGAGGTAAGTAATGGACATGCTCTTTTGCCATAGCATTTTCAGACGCCTCTCCAGTCATCTCTTGCATATTTAGTAGCAGAAAGAAAAAGGAGAAAAGAGTGAAATTTATAGAACATGCCATTAATTACTGCTCACACCTCTGGTTTGATGCCAGAAAGTGATGTATTTCTAATAGACGTGCACCACAGGCAACAAGCCTGAAGCAGCCTCAGCGCCAGAACACAAATTGCCAGCTAAAAAAAGCCCCCAACAAACCTGTCACAGGAAGTTTTATCAGAAGTGAAATAAATTCAGTTTATGACCTTTGTTCGTATCTGTGTTCCCCTTCACTGATGGGGTCACAGATTTCAGTTTGGTAGGGGGAAGCCAGTCTGGGGAGATGCTCAGCACGAGCTGCAGCTGAGTGATGACTGGAAGCATTAAATGCCATTAGAGAAGTGATCACGCAGGGAAAGAAAAAGAGAGGCAGCAGCAATCTGAGCCATGTGTCTTTGCACAGATAGAACTTACATTTCAAATGGGTGGCATGGTTTGACAAGGAATGCTGGGTGCCTGACCACCACAGCCCAGCCTGCATGGCTGTTCATGGCGGGTCCTTCTCTCACTGATGAGGACTCATTGGCCAGTAGGATAAGGAGGAGGCTGCAGACTGACGTAGGTATGATATTGTTTATGTTCCCCCACAGAGAGATGCTTATTCTGGGCAGAGATACTTAATCTGCTGTTTCATACATAGCCTGCAGTTCCCCTGGCACTCTTTTGACATCTCAGGGCATATTTGGCAGGTGTTTAGGTTTCAGAGAGTGAGTAGGAGCATTCTTCTACCAGGGAAGCTGAAGGAGTGCGGGAAGTCAAGATCTGTACCTTTTCAATTCTGAAACTTTTCAACAGGCATTTTCTGTTCCAAGGAGATAAGTAGAGGGAGCCTTCCATTTAGAGTGATGAGCAGCTTTTCCCTTTTGAAGCTAGCTCAGGTTCCAGAATTAGGCTGTGGGAAGGGAAGAAGAGAGTTACAAGTCACACGTTCAGCCAACAGTATGATTAAGCCAGGAAGACTGGAATGAATAACTGAGTTGATGGGTATGAGTAAGTGTCAAAAGATTTTTTTCTGTCTAGGTGCTAGACATTATTTGCCTCAGCTTTTCAATGTCCTTTTCACTCTAAAAGGTATAACTGATAATTTTGTCTTCACTTGGAAACTCCAGATACAGAAGAGCCCTCTTTATCATCGTCTTTTGAAGACGCAGTCCTGATTCATTGGCTGTTCGCAGGAGTCAAGGAGGATTGTAACAACTCGAGTTGCTTCTGCTGAAGGAGATGACTGCAGCAGTGGCTCTGTAGCCTGCGCAACACTAAATACAAGGGAGAGGGGGAGGTGGCTGAGGCTCAGTAGAAGGATCTGGGTTAAGCTGCAGGTATTACTGCCACAGCAGCAGGTATTCGGCAGGCCAGCTCCCCACAGATTCAGGAAGGGCTGGAGATAAATCCCTTCTTTGCCAACTGGAACTGACTTAAGATCATCCAGTCTATTGTGACACCACCACTGGTGCCACTTCTCCAAGGCAGCTAACAGCTAATGTAAGCAAGTGATACCAATGCATCTCCTTTGCAGAGCCTGGTTTCACTGGGAGCTTTGGCAGAAGAAGATAAGCCTGTCAGTGTGTTACAGTTCTGTTAACTGTGCACAACTTGTAATTGACAACTCCCTCATTGTCTAAATGAGCATTTCTGCTACCACTTGTTCATGTGTTACGAGCATTGTTGAGTATTTAATAGAGATACCACATCCCTTTACACACGTTCTGTAATTATACCTTGACTTCAGTTATGCACCAGGAGGTGGTGCAGTATCATATAGGCTGGAGTCAAGAGATATCCAGAGCAAGGCATCTTTTAGATGAGACACTTGATTAGTTCCTGTCCTCATTCTTGTCTCCTGAATTCCACAAGGATCTGCACCTCCAGGCACAAAAGGCTGGTTTGCAGTCGCAAGTGCTGTGATGAGAACTCGGTGGTTATTTCACTGATTCAGAAGCACAGCAGAAAGCAGGGCTTGCTAAAAGCACAGGCAGGAACATAGTGACCTCTCTTTTCCATCTGCATGCTTAATATCAAGGGCTCATGTAGACAGTTACCTGTGAGTATTCAGTGTCTAGGCCATTGCCCCAGACAAGCACTTACCTGACTGCAGATGTGGCCCCTTACTGAGCTTCCTCTAGAGTGACTTGTTAATGTTAAACCAAACCAGCAAAGCAAGCTCCTTGGCCAGTAACACTGAGATAGAGCCAAGGCCAGAAAGCAGGATTTCTCATAAAGGCAAAGAGAATGGAATAAAATGCATGTTTTGGGAGCCATAAGAAGTTGCTTATTGATGGGTATGAATACCAGGGAGTTTATTCACTGAGCTTGTAGTGCGGAGCACCTGAGCTCCCGTTGCTGTACTTCATTCTTGCTTGTATCACATCGTATGAGCCCTGGTATTACTCTTGCACTCTCACAGACCTATTTATAAAGCCTGTGTTCTGCCTGGCTGGCTGTGCCAGAGGGCTCTGATGGACCAGGACCTTGAGCAGAGCCAGGAACAGCCTCTTAACTATGAGAAGCTAGGTGAAATAAATGGTCTTTTGTGTTTCCCTGCAGGTTTTCTCTTTGCCAATTCACAGACCTGTATAGCAAGTTACTGTGGGTAGTTGGCTAGTCTAACTAGGAAAATGTGTTAGAGAATGGAAGCATGTGTTTTGCTTAATGCTTTAGAAACTCCACATTAGCCATACTCGGGGGTAAGCTTCACTGCTTTTTGGTAGTATAAAAACCATCTTTTGCCTAACAGCTAGCTTTTAGGAGACTTCTTATGTTAGTTTGCCCTGAAATTCTGGAAGGGAGCAGTGTCCTGTGCCCAGTCTTTCTGGCAGTTGGTATCTGCACTCAGATTTCTGCAGGCCAAAATTGCCTGGGCTTTTCCCTCTTGCTTCTTGTCCCACCATTTCTCACATTCTTGGTTCTGTGCCCTCTGCAACTGGCTCCCTGTTTACTCAGTAGAGTCTTTCTGCTCAGTGGTGGCTGCTTCAGGTTTCTCAGCAACAGATTCCTTTCTTCTGGCTGAGACTTTTTGGTTCTTTCAGAAGGGGATGCAGAAGAGCAGGAAACCCTGGTGCGTATTCCTGCAAGTGACAGAATATGCTGCCTAATTGAATCTAAAACTAAAGTCATCAGGTACTTTGCAGTTGCACTACAGCAGCGCTCAGGTAAAGAGGTATGTGGTGTTCAGAACCATTAGCTTTCTGCAGCCATCATCATGCTGATCTGAAACAGTTCTGGCTTAAGCAAGCACTGTCAGGAATGGGGTTTGTTCTCAGAGATGATGCTCACAAAGCAGCAAGGTGGCTGGCTTGTGCTGCCAGCTCCTACACAAGGAAGGGCTCATGCTGCATCTTTCTGTCAGGGTATTTTCATACAGTTAGATAAATGTTAGGGAGTTTAGTTTCTTGCTGCAGCAGTTGGGCAGGAGCTGTGCTGGGGAGATGGCTCTTGCACTGCAAATGCACTTTCTGTATTACTCATCAGTTTAAGGGGTGGTGCCTTTTCACAGGAATGAATCCTACCAAACAGATCCTCAGCCTCCAGTAACTTGTGATTAATGTGTCAGATACACAATGGCTTTGCTTTTAGTATGCCGATGCTGAAAATACCCGATTTGAAGACAACATGAGTTTAAGTTTGGGTGCTTTCTGATCCAAACTGTAGCAAAGTGTCCTTGAACACAGCTGGGGTTTTTATGAAGGTATGGGTAAAGGCAAGAGGCTCAAACACAGCTGAGAGAGTGCTCACATTGTTACCTTGAGGCCAGTTGAAAAGGCAAGACCCAGAACAAATCTATGCTGGATTATTTTCCTTGCACTGAGAGCCTAAAATATTTGCCTCACACCTATTGCCAGTGCACCTAATGCAGGGTAGGCTCTACATGTGGTAGTGAATGGATCAAAGCCAATTTGCTGTGATATGCCCAGGAAAGAAGCAATAACATTATCTTTGGATTAGCTGCAACATGGAGCAGATAACACATTTTGTATCAGTTTACCAAAGCATCAAGTTTTAGTTTTCACTGATGTGCTTGAATAAAAGCTTTTCCCTACCACTGTGGAACTCTAGCTGTGATATTCCATCACCTGTGTGGCTGCTTCTTATAGAGCATATAAGCAAAAGGATCTCCAACAAATATAAACCAGAGTGCCCCTCTTTCTAAACCTGGTTTTCCAAATGGATCTCTCCAGGGAGCACTAAGCCCTGCAGCAAATACCTGTGTTCCAATGCACCCCCTTCAAAATAAGCAATCAACCTGCATTTGAAGAACTGACAAAGAAACAAGTGCCTGCAGGAGATACCCTTCTCAATAAAGGAGGAGGAGGAAGAAGGAGGAAAAGCAAAACCATTTTGTCACCAGCAAACAGGGAGAACTGTTCAACACTCCTCAATTGTGCATAAAACCCTGTGCAGCTTCACGCTGTTTGTGAATATTCCTTAGCAGCCACCTTTAGCATCTTTGCCACCTCAAAGCGAGTTCCACCTCATGTTTTTTTCCCTGCACACTATTCAAACATCTCCACAACGCTACAGCACTGAACTGTTGTGAACTGCGCAGTGAGGTTGACTGGGAAGACCTTCAGGTAAAAGACATGTTTCCAAAAGGACTCCAGTGCAGGGAAGCATAACAGCCTAATTGAACAGAGCAGTAATCCTGGCACAGGCTGTTCTGCTGTGTGTGAGAGATCTGATCCACAGGAAATTGAACCACTCTGTACAAGCAAAATAAAAGACAGCTCCATGCCTTAACAAGTGCATGTGGACATAAATCTGTCCATGCAAGATCTCGTCCCAGTTGCCAAGAGTGGCTGAGTGCAGCTCACCTGCCAAAGTGGTTATTGCAGTCATGGTGCTAGTGGATAGCTTCCATACCTATAATCATACATAGGCCAGTCTTTGTTCTAAAAGCTTCCTGTAACTTTTTTGGGGGACCTGGAGATGACACAAACCAAACATTATCCTTATAGGTCATTAGCAACCAAGGAGTTATTTTTGCATGAGGAGAAGCAGTGCACCAGATGGTGCTTTTGAGCACACAGCGAGAACCAGCTGCTTTCCTACTTCTTTCTTTGCTTGCATAGATACCTGCTTTTGATTAAGGTGGAGGAATGGAAAGAGAGATGCTGCAGCTATTTTTTAGGTTTAATTCTGTCCCAAGAGGAGCTCTAAGGTGCACCCTGAGCTCATTAAATATAGGCTTAGCAAGAACAATGCTAAAGGCATATTGCTGTCCCTGCTCACCCTATATGTGAGCTGGGGATGTGCTTATTGAGTTGTGAAACATCAAGGCAGAACTCTAAACTGTGGCTTCTGTGAAGGAAAGAGCTGAAGGACAAAACCAAGAATGGAAAGAAGAAATGTGCCATTCATTATGGCCGAGCTGGGAATAGGATGAAACTTCTCCTCAATGCCTAAAAGCAGTGTGTTTTCTGTTAGCAGCAAGGGGAGCAGCACAGCTTCCCGAGGCATTCTGGAGGAGCCCATAGCTAGTTTCAGCAGCTCGGGCCCTTGGCTTAGCTTTCCTGACCAGCTCACACCCCTGCTTCTCAAGGGCAGGCTGGCATTCTCAAATGGGTTGGGATGCTTCTGGCACAGCCTCTGCACCCCACTCCTCACCTCTGCCTACAAGTCAGCTCCCCATTTTATTCTTTTTACTCCCAGAAGAACTGTTGCTATGAGCTGGTTTCTTCAGCAGAACAAGGCTCAGCATTCTGAGCTGCCCGACACAGAACACTAGAATGGGTTGGGTTGGAAAAGACCTCAAGATCATCCAGTTCCAACCCTCTGCCACAGGCAGGGACATCTCACACACCTCATGGGATCAGTCCTAAGGCGTGTCTAGAAGCCACAAGGATGGCACACAGCTAGTCATCAAATCAAAGACCATTCTAGACATCTTCTTAGGCTGGGCTTTCCTGTCTAAAAGGCAGCCCCACCATAGCCACCATTGGCTTCTCCTGTTCTGCAGTACTCAGTAGCCTTCCTAATTGTAGAGAACTCCAAGTTCTCAGTAGCATTCTCTGCATCTGTGGGTAGGTAGCAGCAGCTTCTTTCCTTCTCTCCTTTATCCCCCTTTCAGCTGTAGTCAATGCTTCATTTGAGGCAATGAAACTAGCTTTTATTGACTTACAGAAACATACACAGAGCAATCACTTTGAACAGCAAAACAAGAGCCCCTTGTTTACCAACCCTCCCACACAACCCCCACTATTACCATTATGCATTTAGAGTCAGCTCCTGGGTTTTCCATGTATTTATTTAGTTTGCTAATACTAATGCACTTATTTTGGTCTGTGAGGCAGAGCAAGTTATTAAAAGCAGGGGAAAGGAAATCAAATGATGGTAGGAAGCATTAGGAAGATGCAGGAACCTGTATCCTTGCAGAGCTTCCAAAAGGAGGCTATTCTAGACAATCCCCCAGTGAGCAGCAGAGAAAGACAAGCCAAACAAACCTCACACACTGCTTGCTAAGGGCACAGAGACATTTCATTTCCCCTTTCTGCCACAGAATGCACTCTATGTACTACCCTATATATATATAGACAGCCCCAACTATCCAGCAGACACACAGTTCAAATAGGACAGAGCAGTCACATTTATCAGTCTCTTTTGGAAGGTACCTTACTGCCACTTGTTACTTTTGCAGTCCACAGGAAGCCTCACTCTTGGCTGTTGGTAGCATTGGGCTTCACTTGAACTCTTCCTGCTGGGGACTTGAGCTTCTTCAGCCACCTGCAGAGAGGGCTTGGCTTGCACAGTCTCTTGCTTACCATGGAGCTCCTTTCCATCCTTGCCTGGTCAGTCACCACATCTCCTCCATCTCTGGCTCCTTCCTCTGTAGCAGCTTGCAGAGGCAAGTCAGTTGTCATCATTCCTCTGTCTCCTTCGGCTTGATGAGCTGTTGCAGGTCTTTCCTGAGCTGGAGCACAAGTTTGCTTGTCTGGAGTTACCATTGTAGCTGGCTTGTTTGCAGTCTCCTCTGCCTTCTCTGCACAAGCTTGAGCCTCACCAAAGTCTTGCAGCTCAGTGGTTCTCTCCATTACCCATGCAGCAGGCTGAGAACATGAAGCTATTTCACTTTCTCTTCCCCCATCCTTGTCCTGCATCGCTGTAGCAGTGATTTGTGATCTCTCCTTTGCAGGACAACTCGCACTGCGCCTCAGCACAGCCCCCGGGGTGGTCTGTGCAACAGGGAGATCCAGGGCTGGATGGCTTTGCTCAGCTGCTGGCTCAGGCGTTCCACAGCAATACTTCTTGTGGCTGATCTCATTCCCCATGATCAAGTTGTGTAGCAGTAGTCCCACCAGCAGCCTTCTCTAGGGAACCTCGAGCCTTTGGGATACTGGCACCAACAGAGCCTTTCTTTTAAAGCAAGCCAAGTTAAACTCGTTACTGAGCTGATGGAGCCCATCACACCTGCAAGGCAATAAGAAATTCATTAGCAGCCACACCCTAACCCTGGGTAAGAGCTCATTTGCTGCTCTGGCCCAGTTTTCTGAGGAGCATAGAGATAAGAAAGAGTTTAAGTTTGATGTAATTTTTTCCCATTTCCCCAGCCTGTCAGGAAGCTTCAGCATGTGGATTTGTTATTATCTACGTCTGGAGCAGGAGCTTTGGATCCTCCTGGGGCTAAATACTGTTACATCTCATTGTTATTTTGACCACCAATGTGCCCTCCCTCCCCCCAAAAAAGAAGATCAGCTTCACCTTTCAGAACAGGTTGGACATAAGTTGCAGGATTTATTGATTTTAAGCCAGTTCAAGGAACAGTCTCTTGATATCACTGAGAGCATGTAGGAAGTCGGTTACTCACCATGACTCTCAGCCAATACTGCACTTTACAGTTATTAGTTTATAGCACCAAAGTAAATGCTATTTAGGTCTCCTCCTATTTCCTAGGCCATTTATTAATTGGAGAAAGAAGTTCACATTTAGCCAGGTTAGTCAGTCACAGGCAAAGTGAGAGATGGAAGGGAGGAGACAGGGAAGGCAAAATGTCACCTTATTGAGAGATGAGAAACGTGGATTTCAGGCCCTTAGGTCATTGTTGTATCAGTCATTTATTCAGGTTTTAGAAACCACAGCAATGCCATCACTTGAAGCTCAAGTAATGAGGAACAGTATATTTTGAATGCAGAGAAAAAAATTACCTCAGGTTACTCCAGAGTGCAATTTTCAGTCTATAGCATCATTAGATTAAGTACCTTGCAGAGAAAGAGCAGGGGAAAACTCTCTCAGAAAAGGAAAGAGGGACCCACATACAGATCTGTCTATGGATTCCTTTTGAAATCTGTGTCATGCAGATGAACTGTCATTGCTAGGAAGAAGAAAGCACACTTTAAACTCCGAATGTAATTAAACAAGCAAGACAAGCACCCTGTTTCTGGCAGGCAGACTCCACAGTAAACATGACTTAAACCATTGCCAGCAGCACGTCTCGGTACTTCTTACTCCGGGCAGTGAGGTATTGCTCCTAAGTAGGGTAGCCAGTGACACCACATCATTTCCCCACAAGTCCCAGTTCATTAGTTCCCTTCAAAGTGCTGTTCCACTACAAATCCTGTGCTGGTTTTCGTAGCAAAATACTGAAAGTCACATAGAAGTGCCACACAACACGATGGGACACGGCTGGTTCCGCAGAAAGCTGAACTGGCACAGTGCAGTGTAAGTTGAACCAGAGGAAAACATCCGTAATTTAGGAATTACAGTTTTTAACGTGAAGCTAATGGATCCTGAGCAGTTTTGCTGCACTGTTTGAGCTGCTTTTATGGGTAGAATGTGTAAAAATGGGTGATTCCATGCTGGTTAGGCACTTGCTCGCAACACTGCATGGATTTAATCACTTAAAACTATATAGTTGTAAGAAGAGAAGGCAGGAAAGACTAACACAGCCACCTCTGCTGGGAGAGAGAAACCAAACTGCAGACAGATGTTACTTGATACCAGAGCTAGAAAGAGGACAGCTTAGAAATAAATCTGTGTTTTGCCAGGTTGACTTCCCAGAGTAAGCAATCATTTGGTTTAAATGAGTATAGCAGGGAAATGTTTCATCTTGATCACACCAGGATTTTGGTAGGGCAGTGTAATAGGAGGAGAGGAAAGGGAAATAATAGTTTATTCTCTGGTATATTTCTATTTCTTAGATACTGTCATCAGAACAGTAAAGAGATACAGCATCAGATACAGAAGTGATTCAAAATATGACAATTGACAGATTCCACTGCCATTATCTCAAGAGACATTTTATTTATAAAGATAAGCATAAAGATGTAGATACTCATTCTCCTGAGTACAAATACACCCATTATTTTTCTTATGGGCACTAAAATTGTTTCCTTTCCTCATCCTCATTTAGCCATTTCACACTGTGAATGTTTCTTTGCTTTGCTGTTCACCCCATACTCTTGCCACTGGCTGAGATATGGTCTAAAAACAGAAGTTCCATCTCAGTAGAGAAACCAATTAGGACCCCAAGAAGACAGAGAGCAAACATCCCACAAATACAAATAGCAAACACCCAAACTTATGTCATACAGTGCACACACACTTTCAAAGGTAAAGCACCCAAATAGCTCTGGTTGTAAGGAGCAGATGGACCTTAAATAGGGCAGGACAGTACCACTGAATTGCTTCCCACCAAAACCTAGTGGTTGAATTCTTGTCCACTTACACCATCTCTGCAGCCTAGAAATAACAAATGTGGAATTGTTCATGTTATGAAACATCTTCTGTGATCACATTGTAGGTTTCTGTGCATTTAGATATGAGCTTCTTTTCCTCCCATAGCGTTAATGCAGAACTGAAGATGCAGTGGGCTATCTTCCTGCAAGGTGACGATAACAACCCTTATTATGGACTGAGCAGCAGCTACACAGCAGGCTATGTGAAAAACAGCCTGTATCTTACCTGTTACACCTCAGATCATAGGCGAGTACATGTTTCTCACCTTCAGGAACAGATCTTAGGTGCTTTTCATCTGCTGGGAGGTGTTGCTGGTTGCATGCACCCTGCAGCACAGGAGGCAGAGCTGTTGGAGACTTTGTGATGGTATTTCTGCTGTCAGGAAGGGGATTTGACTGCCTTTTGTTTCAGAACATGTCTGGCTTTCACACCACGGTTAGTTTTGGCTGTCAGATCACTGCCAGATCTGGGGCCTTTAAACCTGGGTTTCTTACATGTTGTGGAGAGAGCAGGGAGTAAGGAAGCAAGGAAAAGACTTTGTTTCTGAAAGCCAGGAAGGGACAATACCTACAGCGATACAGAAATGGTTTGTATTGACCAAAACCTGACCTTCTTCCTAAGGTGTGTAAGCAGTTTAAACAGGTCAAGAGAAACAGATGCCTGTAATTAAGATGGTGATGACTCTTTACCACAGTGCTTCGAAAGGAAGAGAAACATCTGGAGTCCTTCCAGCACAAGCAGGGAGCAGGAGTTGGGCTCCTCAAACTGCCTGGGTTTTCACTTTCTCAGGAGTATTTTCAAGGTTTCCTGCTGAATGACAGAAAACCTGATTGATAAAAGAGAAAAGCAGAGATTCTCAGCGTCAGGAGCTAAGACTTTCAGAAGCCAAAACGCTATTAGAATCCACGCTGTCTGCAAGCCAGGTATGGGGGGTATAATGCGACTTTGTGCTTGTCTGCGGTGATTTATGGTCGATTTACCAGTCAAAGAACTTGCTGCTTCTCATCTTAAGAGGGCAGCCTAGAGCCTGGGAACAGAGCCGAGTTACAGTCACACCACTGCGCTATTAACACCCTCTCCAATTAGGATTTACCCAAAAAAGATGAGGCAGCCAAAGAGTTTAATGCTTACAAAGTGGAGTCACAGAGGGCTTGTAGATGGGGTGTGCTACAATTGTTCTGCTGTTACAGAATGGTCTTTCCCTGTTCTAAGAGTAGGAGTAGGAGTTTAAAAGCATTCAAGTGCTTTCATAACTTAAGTCCTGTTCATACAGGAGTCACATTTGGAGGTGTAGCCTTGTACCTTTGTTTTCAGCAGTTTGAATACAGCAAGCCCAGTCAGTGTTAAAAGGCTTGCAAGGGAATCATCAGGAGACGAGCAGCTTTCATTCCAAGGGCAGTGATATATGTAGCATTTCACCCAAATACTTTACAAGACGAAAAGGGCAAAAACATCATTTTTGACATTAGAGTCAGTGCAAATATCAGAAATGAGGTGAAGTCTCTCCTGATACCTGCCATTAGAATTGCCAAAGAAGAATCTTCCTTGTGTAACTTGGAGAGGTTAACCCAGGACAATGCAAACCAGGACATCTGGAAAGGAAAGCTTGGCTTTACTGAATGTGAGGCACATCTAAAGAGCCCAGAAGTTTATGCTCAAGGGAAGCATCAGAACTGTTGTAAGAGTAAGTGCTACTACTGTCTCACTTACCAAGGAACATCATACACTGCAACCTTCGGCTGGGTGTAAATGAACACAGGGCATACAAAAACTTCTTGCCCCAGATCCCTGCAGTATTACATCTGATGGAAGATGATTCCCTTCTGGAAGGCAGGATTAGTCCATTTTGAGAGCATGAGCAGAAGGTCCATGATTCCTGTTGCAGGTTCATTTCCCAGATTTGCTAATTTGACTTAAATACTAAATTCAAGTAGAATTGAAGTGTACGTTTGTTCACACAAACTAACCTAACAGCTCGTGATGTAGGCTAACAGATTAGCAGCTGTACAGCAATCAGTCTGAGAGAGGCTTGGGTTTAGGGGTAATGTTTATGGAACTCTAACCTGCACCATTATTCTGCACAAGACCATTTGGGGTGAGAATTGATCCCTGTCACCATTTGTGCATCAGCCACAGGGTCATGTAATTACCCATTTTATCGTGGGAGATACCTCCAGTCACAGGGGGAGTTAGAGCTGCTGAATACCCCTTAACGTTGTCTCCTGATGAGAAATGCATTTAGCAAATCACAAGCCTGAAATCCAGAGACAAACTTACTCTGAAATGATTCTTCAATGTGAGCATGCAGAGACACTCTTCTGCCAGAATCAGAGAGAGATCTTTACTCTGAGTTGTCTGTGCCTGAATGTCACCTGAGACTCCTCAATGTGATTGCCATCCCTTCTGTGATCCTTTGCCATAAATATATGCAAACAGACATCCACCTACTCTTTGCCTTGCCTGTCCCTCAATTTCTTCCTTTCTGGCATTTAGCCCTTCCCCAGCCTAAGAAGAATCCATGTCCCTTTCTCTCTGCTTCATCTGTGATTCTCTTCTTGAACATGCTAGTGCTTTCTGCTCTTCCTGCCATGTTGTCAACCAGCCATTGATTTTCCCAGCAGCCACAAACCAGAGAGCAGATGATAACACCAACCCTTTGAAAACACTTGGCAACCCATTATAGCTGCTGATCTGAATATCTAAGAGAGAAGCAGTGATGCTTCTGTTGTGCTGCATTAACTTTGTTCTCTTTTCGCATGACTTCCTCAGGCTCTCCTGGCATTGGTAAGGAGGAACCTGCCCACTAATTGTTATATCTAAATCCTATGGAGGGAGGACATAATATCTACACTAAGAGCAGCAGCAGCTTTGTCTGAGGCAAGCAAACCAGGGCAGCTTGTCAGCATGCTCAGCTGCTGTAGGTGCCTTTGGGATTTTGAGGATCAGGCAGAGGGAAGGAACATGCCCTGTGTTATTCGAGGGATGGGGGAAGAGGCATCTGCATGAGCAGGGTCTCCATTCAGATTTGGTCATAAGGGGGAATATATTAAGGAAGTCTGCCTCAAGTCAAGCTTGCAGCATGGCAGCCTGGTCCTTTGATTAAGAGGAAATCTTTTTAAGGCTACTCTATCTTTCTGATGTGATTAAGTACATAAAAGCCAGTAAAACCAATCATCCTTTAAAGAGATGCACAGCTATCAAAACCCTCCTATCCTGACTTGCCTTTAACTATGATTGTTCCCTCTCATGAACACTGTTAGTATAGACAGTATGCAGGAACACAAGAGCTGGAAATTGTTTCCTTAGGGAGGAACTTGCTCTCCTTTGCATGGTAGTTTTCCAGCTGTCTAAAACAAGTCATTATTGCACTTGGAAATCCCCAGGAGCTCCGGCAGAATCACTTGATGTAAAACTCTGCTTGGCCTGAAAGAGGAAAAGGAGCTCGGCTATGGCATTTTCCTGGTTCCCTGCAGCACCATATCCCTTGTAAATTCAGAGCCAGCTGCTCAGGTTTGACAGCGAGACTCCTCCCTCTTTAGAAGCTGTATAATTAGAGACCAGCAGTGGATATGCAGCACCCTGAAACTCACTTAATGCAGCAGAACCACCCCCAGAAGTTTCTCTGCCATTGGCCTCCCATCTGAGCTAGTTCACCTCCATTCCACAAGCACAAACCATCAAGCATGTGACCACGAATAAAACAACATTTCCAGGTAAGAAGTGTTAAAATGCATCCATTTATTGATCCCAATCACAACAGACTCCACTTTCCACCAAGCATTTCATCACAGTCAGTTTCAAATAGTAGTGACAGTCAGAGTAGGGGGTACAGACAAGTGTAGTTAATGTGTCTGCCTTGTTTGGCAGAGAAGGCTTAACCCTGTGCAGATCACACACAGATCACTGTGAAGTGCATAGCCCTGACCAGGGGAAACATGCATGAAAAGGAAGAGTCATCTACATAAATACACTTTGTACAGAGATGGGCTTTGCTCTGGAGAGAGGGAGAGGTTAGCACCACTTGCAGAAGACAATATACCAGCTTTAAGTTCAGTATCACTTTTCAAAGCAGGCTTTAGAGCCCAAAGAGGTTGCTAGAGTACAAATACCCATTGCAGGATCAAGGCAGCAGATTCATCACTTGCCTGCAGACAAGCCCTCAGTCTGCTCAGTGGTTGCTGCACCAGGTTTCATGTGCTCTTTCAGTGCTACTCTGGATTTCCCCCATTGCTAGCTGTGATTTTCTCTTTATCCTGCAGAGCAGCCTGGGTTTCTGCCAGACAGCATGGGAGCTCCTCTGGTGTATGCCCATCATCACAGTCCTCAGCCATTTCTCCAGCCTGCTCTGGTTCAAAAGCATTTTCTACCACATCTTCAGTAACAGAACCCTCTGTATCCTTTTCCCACTGCAGATCAGGTGGGGCTTCAGCAGCACAACGTACTTTTTCTTCTACTGCCTGCTCTTCTGCAGGTCTCTGCACATTTCTGGTGCCCTCTCTTGTCTCTGCAGTCTCCAAAGGCAGCTCTGACTCCTCTGTGGTACACACAGCAGCCAGGGAGTCAGCTGCCTCCTGCACAGGCACTTTCCCAGAAGCCTTTCCAGCACAAGTGTCCTCTGGAGCACACACACCTCCAGCCTCTTGCTCCTCACCAGGCTCAGGTTCTGCTGCAGCAGACTGCACCTTGCCAGGTCCATCTTGGACATCTGCAAACACATGGACTTCAGCTTTCACCACGGTCTGCGTAAGAGGTGTCACTTCACAATCCCCCCAGCCAAGCTGCTCATTGGGTGCACAGCTGCTACTAGAGTGCAGAACAGCTTCAGCCTTCCTCTCTTCTGAGCTTCCCTGGGCAGACTGGGCTTCTCTCTTAGTCTGTTCAGTGTGTTCCTGGTGCTGCATCACATCTGTGCTAGCCTTGGCTTCAGGTTCCTGTGACACCTCGGCATCTTGCATGTCTCCAGCAGTCGCAGGGAGCGGGGTCTCACTGTGTTGTAGAGGTACAGCTTGCTCTCCTATCTCCTGTTCAGCCCAAGCTGCAGCCTCGGGTGCATCCAACACCAACTTTGGAGCAGGAAGTTCAGGGCCTTTTGGAGTCCTTCCTATACGTGCTGACTGAAAATGGTTCTCCCCAGTCCATGTTGAAGCATCACAGAACACACGTGTGGTCCCCGATGTCTTTTTTCCTTTGGCCTTATGAAAAACAACTCTTTTTGGAAACACACAGGGCCTCTTGTTCTTGCAAAAGATCCCTCCCATTGCCAGAGATGAAAGGAGCAACTCAGCTGAGTACCTTCTTCTGGAGAAGCTGCCACCTGCTATGAGTTGCAGACTGCCTGGAGGTGACTGAGGAGCTCTGTTTCTTAGTGAAGAAATGGCTTCACACCTGCAAGACATGGGTATTTATTAGCCTGTATCCAACTGGGGCAATTAGCTGTCCAGTTCTCACATAGGAGTAGCTGTAAAGCATTGTCAGGGATCACAGATAGAAGCTAAACACAGGTAGAATTGCACATGCAGGGGGAAACCAGAGAGACCTTCCCTTTCTTTCATGAGACATAAAGAGTCTGAAAAAGAGGGAAGAGATTACTCATCAATCAAACCAGACACTGCTGCTTGCTCTCTTTCAGTGGCTGCAGTGCCAATAGGATTGCATTATACTACAGACTTGTATAGCAAAGCCAAGTTTGTTAGACTTCAGCCAAGGAAATGTTCAGACCACCAGTAGTAGATGGGAGCAGGAAGCAAGGCAGGCAGAAAAGTTACGCATGAACTTAAAATTCACAAGACACAATGTGGTTCATTCCTTAATAAGGCCATTAAAAGAAGGCTGCAAGAGGCACAAGCAAACCAGAAAGCAAAAGAACATCTCCCAGCACAAAACAAACTCCTGAGATCCCAACAGCAGGGTCTGCCTTGAATACTTACACAAGCTAACAACAGAGCTACTTGCACTCAGAAAGACCCTAAAACTGTGCAGGAATTAAAGCCAAGACCCCAAAGCATAAAAAAATGAAACTACAATCTCAGACTGCACAAAACCTCACCAGCATCACCCCTCAAACCAAAGCCCCTTCTTACCAGCACAGCTCCACAATGCCCACTGACCACCCAACACCTACAAGGCAATGCCCCAGTTGGGTTAAATAGGAGGAGGTGGTCACGCTCAATCTCTTCCCCCCTGACTCCCAATGTTAGTTCCAGGTTGTGGAGTTCCCTCACACTGTCTTTCCCATTTTCCCAGCCATTTCATAGCCATTGGAAGCAGCATATGGCTTCACTTGCTGAGTGTAGTTGGTACACGATTAGCTTCATTGTGGTCACTTGGTAATAAGCATTGACTACTTAAAATAAAGCTAATGATTAATACAGTGCAGCCATGGACAAGTAAAGTGACCCCTTTTTATAGCCTGTGATGAGGTAGAATAGCAGCAGTACTTCAGGCTGGGTGTGAGCAGTCCCTGGGTTTAGAAACTATTGCATCCTCCTGTATTACTTTATATTGAGCACTTGTGAGGGGGAAATTATCCCACTTTCCACCTTTGTGCTGTCTTCAACTGTTTGAGTCGTGCAAGTGGCCGTTTTACAGCAGATTATCTTAATGTCTGCAGCCCCAGCTGATCTCCCTCGCTTGGCATTAGCTGCCATACAGTTGCTGTATTGCCCTGCTTGTGTTCACTGCCTGGCAGCCAGTTGTAACATGAAATAGGTCACCTGGGCAAACCACAAAAGCAAATATCCGTTAAAGCCAAACTAATCCCAGAGCCATGAGCAGAAAGGCAGATCCTGAGCACCCACTGCCAGCAGCAATGGCGCTGAACAAAACCCAGAAAGATCACAGTGGTTGGATGCCATAAAACCCCCTTGAACCTACATTCCTTGATGTCAAATCTAGTTCAAGTTCCTATACTTTGCCCAGCTGCTATGACTCCCTGGATGCAGAAAACACAAAGGAGCTTTTGGTGAGGTAATTCCATGTGTGCAGCCAGTTGTGGGACTTGAACAACATCCATATCTTGCCTTTTAACATGGTCCAGCATCTGCTCTGCACGATTCCACTCATACATTTACACTGACTTTATGGTAGGGGGCTTTTATGACAGCTTTTCCAAAGCCTTTTTTGTATGCTTCCTATTGGGCTGATGCAATACATCAGCAGTTCATCAGTTCTTTGACTATTGGAAACCTCTCTGGAGTTCATCCTTGGTTTTGACGTGTGAGATACAGAGATGACAGTATGTACAGACTGTCACAGATCAGTGGCTGAAAAACTCTGGTGCCTTTAGGGACACTGGTGCTTTGCACAACAGCATAACTGGAAGGAAATGACACATTTGCAGCTCTCATGCAGCCTCTGCATGGGTTGATGTTATTCCTTATATCACTAAGGCTGGAATATCTGAGATTCAAAGTGTAACATTTCTTGCCCTTGCATCATTGTGGAAAATGAGGACATTGTAATAAGAGTCCAACTTACACCTGTTTGGACTAATACAGAAAATCTCTTGCATGGGAGACACCACAGAAGATGTCAGTGTAACACACCCAAGCAGGGGAAGGGAAACCTTCCTGTCACAGCAATCACATCTGCTCTGCTGACTGGCTATTTCCCATCTCTGCTACTCTGACATATTTGAAAGGGCTGTTCTCAAAAAGCCATACACTTCATTTTGTGACAAATGACAAAATCACAGCACTTACAAAGAGCTTTGCTCAGATGTCAGCTCAGGATTGTGTCGTGTGATTGAATGCTGGACAACAGGACTGTTACAAAGCCTTTTAGATGGCATCACTGGTGATGAGGAGCATGCTGCAGTCAGCTCAGGACATCAGTCTTTGTGGTTTGGGCTTTTTATTGCACAGAGTTCAAGCTGCTCCCTCTTACTAGAACTGTCTCTTCCTCCCAGTGCACATGGCAGCTAGATGCAGTGGATGAGCTGCCCAGAGGCTCCTTTCATCCATCACACAGCTGACATTACCAGAGAGTGACAGAAGCATCCTCTTCAAAGAGTGAGAAGGGCTTTCCAGCACTGAGCTCTACAACACGGTAGAGACACCAACACTTAACCCTTCCAGATGATGCATCACATGAACTTCTCTGGAGACTTTCTGCCTTCCCCCTATTTCCAGGCTAAGGAGCCACATGCCCCAGACTTCAGATGGTTAAGAAACATCTTCTGTAGCACAGCTGCTTCTTACAACTCTGTTTAACAGAATTAACTTACCAGCCCATAGGCAGGCATAAATGTGATGAAGTCTGATGGCTTTTAGGTCCTCCTATCTGCCTGAAGTGAGGTTTTGTTTCTGGGGTAGGTTGGGACAATGACTAGGGTTAGCTCACCCAGTTCCCTGCTTGGGCAGCCCTTGGCCACAAGTATTAACAGGGAGAATTGTGACTTCTGGCAGAACATGTGAATTGAGACAAACAAGTTTAGAAAGATAAGTTTTGAGTCAGCTTTGCACAAGGACATTTATTTTATAGCTTCTCTCCTTTCAGGCCCCAGCATCCCATTGTTTGGTATCACAGCAGAGATAGCCCACCTGGGCAGCAAACAGCTCACTAGCTTAGAGATGCCTTTTAAGGAGCAGAAGAGTATTACAGGCACCTCTTCCCTTGCAGCTTATGGACTCATAAGTGAAGATTTGTTTGGCAAGCCTTGCATATAGGAGGCTTTGTCAGCCTAAATGCAGTTGGAAGAACAAAGTCAAGGTATTGAAACACTTTATCCCTTCACCAAAGCACTTTCATCCCCGACATCATGTGGTTCCCACCTCCTCAGCTTTCAGCCCTGTGCAAGCAAATCATTCACCAGCATTATGGTTTGTCTTGTATTGTTTTTCCTCCCCCAGCATCCTTTCAAGTCCTGTTCCTCAAGCACACTGTAAGCCTGAAAGAGCTCCAGTGTGCCATCCCTGTGCCCTCCCGCCTGCACATCTGGGCACTGCACTCCATGCAATCAGTTTGTTCAAAGGGGTTTTAAGGAGGAATAGTCACCATTTCTCCTTTGAAGTGCTTAGAGAAGAGCACAGAGTGGTTCCAACCATATCCTTTTGTCTTTAATACCCAACAATTAAAACATATTCAGGATAGGGTTTTGCCATGATCTTAAAAATTTTATTGGTAGTACAAAGGTAGAAACATTAAAAGTCAGTAGATTTAAGCTGCAGTACACTGACTTCTGCATTCTGATCAAGACAACATTTCTCACTTCTGCAGAAGCAGTACAGATTCCATTAATGCTGCCACTGTGACAAGAACAACCCATCATTTCATCACCTTGTTTAATACTGGCAACAAACCAGGGACTATCAGCTGCACACGAGGGGTATGCAGGGAGGTAGCTCAAACATGTGGTTATTTCCAGGTAGCAAAGGAAGAAACTCTTGGCCTCACAGAAGACATCTGACTGGGCTGGATTAAAGGAGCATTTGTCTTCTGCTTTCCCAGACTCTTAAGACTTAGAGATGAAACCTCACATCGTGCCTCACTGGGGGAATGCAGTGCCCAACATCACAACTGTGAACTCACAGTTGAAGTGAATCTCTTCTCTCCCAGTAGGGCATGATCTCCTGAAAAACAGCTGCTGGAAAGGGGAAGAACCGGAACTGCATCTCAGCTGGAATTCAGGAGAAGATACGGAACATCTACTACTATCACCTATCAGTTTAGCAAGACTGCTCTCAGAAGTCCAAAACATCTTACAAAGTCTCAATTCAACAGCTTGAGTTGTTCCCTATGGCTGAAATTCCTCAAGGCAAGCGCATCACACTTGCCACTGAACACATTTGACAGCAAGCCATTCCATCTTCAGGTCTCAAGCTTCAACATTCTCAGCTTCTCTTTCTCCACTACTCCCAGGCTCCACAGACAGTGAGGGGGTCACATTTAGAAAGCCAGCATCTTGCTTTACAGGTATCTGAACACAAGTTACTGGTTCTGCTGGAAGCTCTGTTTGTTGCTGTGGCTCTGCCTCACTTGCTGCAGTTTGTGTATCACATTCCCTGTTCTCATCTTCCAGTTCATGGAGGCACAAAACTGCGCTCCGTTCCACAGGCTCTGCGCAGCACAAACTCTCCATCTCCTCTGCAGTTCCCATACCGGACTGGGTCTCTTGCTCTAGGAAGTCAAGCAGCTGGTTTACTGGCTCAAGAGATGCCCCCTCTGGGCACAGGGACTCCCAAGGCATTGCGGAAGCAGAGTACATCTCAGCCTTGCCATTTGCTGGGATTGCCAAAGCATCCACAGTCTCCCTGGCCACCTGCATAGGCAGGAGAGATGCCGTCCCTACCTCTACCAGAGGTGGAAGCTCAGCTCTCTCAGCTGACTGAGGACTTACTTCAGCAACCTTAGCCCTTTCTGGCTCCTCCACATGCTCAGCAGAAAGGTAGGTGTCAGTCTCCTCCACCATCTGCACAGCACATGGTGGCAAGTTCCTTTCTATGAGGCTCTCTGCAGTCCCTGCAGGAGGTTTGGGCTCACAGTCTTGGCCAGTTGCTGTCTCACTTAAGATTTCTATGAAGCTGAGGACAAAGGGGAGACTATTTCTTTGGAGAACACTTGGGCTAACCTTATTTTCAGCCCCTGCCTGCTCATCAGGCTGCTCTCTGGCTCCAACCAGCTCAGCATCCCGAGTGGTGTGTGCAACAACCTGGACCTCAGAAGCACCAGGAACAGATTTCATTTTCTCTGCCCTGTTCCCCATTTGCTCTCCCTCTTGCTGGTTGCCTGCTTGGGTTAAGACTTCAGCTTCTCCTTTGGTCTCCCCATCTTCAAGAGCTACCAAGAAGCCTGTGGAGTCCGAGGCTGCCTCCCACCCCTCAGTCATTCCCATGGCATCCACAGCAGAGCAGGCCTCTGTGTTTTCCTCCACAGCATCAGCTGAGGGCTGTGCATCCTGGCTCGGTGACTGCACCTCCTCAGATACTTGCAGGGCTGGCGTGGGAGGTGGTGTACCAATGCACAGCGATGTTCCCCCTGAGGTCTGCAGAATTGGCTTGGTCTCACTGATCTCTTCGTTTGCTTCCTCCTGTTTCAGACATCTCCCACAAGGCACACAGCACATCTGCCTGCTGGAGTTGCTCCCCATGTTGGCACTCAGCTCAACCTGCAGGAAAGAACAAGTGGGTATCACAACTGTCTGTCTGCAAGCAACACTGTTGGCTTGCAGGACAGGCCACCCTTTACAGGAGCAGCTGAGTTTCATACACCAGAAAGCATCAGTAAGGTAGAAGTAACAACAGCACCACTATACATTCTTAATTGTCACTTGTCTGCTTCTCTGTATTTGCAGAGCTAAGGCAGTTCAGAGCTCTGAGCTCTGCACTCCATCAGGGACTCCCATCAGTCACTCAGGCATGGTTACTAACTGGCAAGGTGGAAACCAAGGAGCAGCTGGTGTTAATCCTGTCAAGTAACATAGTTCAGGTGCAGCCTGTTGACAAAGAGCAACTCCTTCAACTTGAAGGGGAAATGGAGTTTACACTTCCAGCTGGAATCCCTCCAAAATGACAGCAAACCTAACCAAGCAAACACCCTTTGTTAAGTAGAATTAAGAGATTTCCACTGCCCAGGCTTATTCTGCACAGAGAAAAGTAATGCCTTCTCATTGAAACCACATGGGCTTGTTTTACTTTCCAGGGCTGGCACAGGAAAAGTCAGTGTCAGACCATCTTAGCATGTAAGACTTCTTAACACGCAAGTCCACACCAGAAAACTCAATGGAAAGTTAAACCCATGAGTGTACTTTCCTTAAAAGAAGCCTCAGTTTTGAATAACACTGCCAGCATTTGGATACTACCACAAATAATACCACTTTAGGAGCCAAAGTGAGCTAAAAACCACAGGATGATCAAATTTACCTCTTCAAATTTGCCCATTTTCCCAACACATTTGTTCTGGCAGCATCATTAACTTACTGAAACCAAAGAACAAAAGATCTTAGGTTAACATAGTTACTTACCAGCCTAGAGCAGAAAATCCCAAACAGAACACAAGAGAAAACATCCCAGGTACCTTCTAGACCTCAAGCTCAACTTAAATAGCACTGGGGGGTCACACAAAATCTCTTCCCCCAGCTCTTGGAGCATCAATTCCCTGAATCTTTAGTTCCCTCCCATTCTCATTCCATTCTGTTTCAGTTACATCCTTTATTTTCCAGCTGAAGGGGTTTTATTGGCCATTTCGTGTTGCTTTTTACCAGAGGGTAAAGTAAAAGTAAAACACAGCCTCTGTTTATTGCAAACAAGTAGTCACTGCAATATAGTAAAGCAGCATAACAGGCCAGAGAGTGGTTTGCAAGGAGCAGGCTGGGTCAGGCACTTTGGGATTTGCCTTGGCACCATCTGCCCTCCTCAAAGGGAGTCACTTCCAAAGTGTTGCTGGCTTTGCCACAGTTGGGCATCCTCTAAATGCCTCTGGACTGATCCCATAGCGTTAGAAGGCTCTGAAACATTGGTACAAGGGTGATGTGTGAGATGGAAGGGCTGACTTCTCCAATAGAGCCCTGGTGTACTCGAGCCCAGGGGCTGATGCACATTTTCCGTCTGCATGTTTGTATTTCCCAAGCAGGTCCCTGCGTGTTCTGCTTCCCCTTGTTGTGACTGCAGGTAAATGGACAGTGTTTGAGGGCTTCTCTCCACCTCAGTGATCAGAAGGCTTGAAATCAGGGCTGTGGCTGCACTTTGAGTCCATGTGGAATGTTTCCTCTCTTCTAACATCTATTGCCTGCCAAGAAATAAAGACCAAATCTGTGTCTTCAGCGTTAGTCATGTCCTCAGAGACACTGCCTGAATTACACACCCTTGGTAAGTGAGGAGAGGGCACCCTCGAGACTCTTCTGGAACTCCTCCTCACATATAGAACTGTTCCTCACATACTTTTCTGCAGTTTCATAGTTCTTTGCTCAGGAAAGAGCTTAAATACCCTGAGATGACCCTGACTGGGCTCCGCAAAGCACTGGCTCAATTCTTCCCCCCTTGTCTCTCAGGACAGCCTCTGTCTGTTACAAGTTTGCCTGACCACAGCTCTCAAACTGTGCTCAGAGACTTCTTCTGCGTGAGCAGACAATCTGTCTCTTCTCATAATGCCTTTTTGCTCCCTCCACAGGGCAAAGACACAGATGAAACAAACCTGAAGGAACAGGTTTGGCCAGGCCAAAGCCAATGCAGGACAGCACTGGTGATGTGCACAGTGACAGTGTAAGTGTACTCAGCATGTGATACCCTAATCCTAAAACCAGATACATCCCACTAACACTAAACAGTTGCTAAAATGGACATAAAAGGTGGCCTTTGAAGTATGGTTCACCCTCGGATCTTGGTTCATAGGGGAAGGACACGATGGGTAAATGAGCTTTTCCAGTGGGAACTAAATGAGGCAACTTCTGGCTATTTTAGTGGGGTACCATCAACCTCCTTGCACATAAAACCACCAGTAGCTTGGCCCTTGTCCCACATCACATTCACCAGCTATGTTACAGGCTGCATGGTAGATGTAGATACCAGTTTGCATATTGAACTAAATAGAAAATGGAAGCAAAAAGCTTTCAGAAAGTATTGGTTTAATGTCAGCTGCAGTTAACATTGAACAGTGAATACAGTGATGCTGTAGAAATAGAACAAGAGTATGAGAAAGCTTTTCTGTTACAGGATTGGAAAACTCCCTGTCCTTTGGGCATTGATGCACAATGAGACTTCGTTGCCTTCAAAGAGCTTGGGTTTATTCAGAGGAGATGAGGATATGGCACACGTGGAGAGCTAAAAAATGCTATACAAAGGAAAATGAAACCTCATCTCAGTAAAGGCTAAAGCACTGAAGTTATAAACCACCTGGAACTGAGGGCAAATTCAGTTTGTGAACAGAAGCATCCACAGGACATATACCAGTGGTTTTATGTACACACACTTAGTAACTTGGAAATAACCATGTCCTGTAATTGCACATGCAAGCAGGCAAAGATACACTGTGTTCCTACAGGAGAAGCAAGGTGGGTATGGTTACAGATTTATTATAACCACTCTGTTTCCTTGTTGACTGCTGAAATCCTTTGGCACTTTACACATAGACATGTACTGTCACTGCTTATTTCTGCTGCACATGGGACGTTGTTTTTAATGAGGTTATCACATTTTATGCTCCTCCATCAAGATGAAGGTTCAAGGCTCTCGCTGATCACACTGGACTACTTCTGAGTGCTGTCTTTAGTTTCACAGCACAGCTTCCTCAGGCAGGGGGCATTGCCAAGGCTCCTGGCACTCATTTTCACATCTCTCTTTGCCTCCCTGCAGCACCCCAGACTTGCTGGAGTCTCCTCTTCAGCCTCCATCACAGGCTCAACTTCACAGTTCTTGACTTCAATGTAATCTCAGGCTCACACAGGAGACTGCTCAGTGCGCTGACAAGTGCAGCAGTTATACACATTTGATGTCTCAGAGAACAGCAAAACCCCTGCTTTACTATGTCTGTTCCCCACACTTTCAGTACCACAGCAGCAACATGCCTATATGTTGAATCAGTTATAATATCATAGTGCAATTCACATAGGAGGGATGGGTCTTTGGCTGAAGCAGTTTCTGGTGAGTAGACCAAGACTTATTTCTCCCCCACAGATAAAGAGGGCCTCATGAGCATCCCCATACCCTAACCACTTCTGAAAAAGTAGTTGCCTGGTTCCTTTGGGAAAGGTTCTGCTACACAAGACTGGATAATGCACACGTTTTGAAGTGGAACATGGGTTTTCCCTTTGTGGGGTGAGTAACAGCTTGAGAACTCACCTACTCCAGAACTGCTCTAACAGTGTATTTTGAGAGGTGCTTAATGACAGCAGTGCTTCACCAAGGATTTCCCCTTTGTTTTTATATAGCAGGTAGCACAGGAATATACACCATGCCTATCACACAGACCACCACCACCACCACATGCAGGATATCATTTAACCGCACTGAAAAGTGTTTACAGATCTCTGTTTGTGACTTTATTTAAATCCTGTGACTTTGCTTTAGGAGTCTTGACATGTTAAAACTGTAAAACAAACAAGAGAAGCCTCATTTTACATGTTTCCTTACTCTTTGCATTTCCAGCACTGCAGGATACACTGACCCTGTCTGGTTAGCTTAATGGTTTGACTTAAGCTTGGTTTGACAAAAACTTAATGGCTTGACAAAAGCTTAATGGCTTGACTCAACAGGCCCCCGGAAAGCACATCTGTTCCAGCAGCATATGGAGAGATCCAGATGGATTTGACAGCCCCAAGCAGGGCCTGGTCACCCGCCAGGGGACTGCAGCTGAGTTCCTTGCCAGGCAGCCAACCAGGTTGCCCACAGACACTGTGAGGAGGCTGGATCAGCAGAGAATCAGCTCCCAGTTCCCATGCCTTCTCACTCCACCTCTTCCTTCAAGTGTGCCCATGCACCCAGAATTTAGTGACCATAATCAATATTCCAGAGCTTTCAATAAGACAGAAGTCCAAGAGCCTGATTAAATTGCAAACCAAGCCCCACTGCTCACCTTTGCTGTGAGATGTTTGCCCAGCGTGAGCTTAGCTCTTGACCTCTGTTCACTCTTTAACAGCTCTGAGATAAGATTCTGCCTTTTTCCTCTCACAGAGCTCATATCAGACCCTGTTCTCACTCCCCTGTTCAAGTCCCCAGGATGTTTTGCATACACATAGCTCACATAAGATCTGACAAAGTTTGGAAGCCAGGTCTGGCTGGAGGAACAGCAGAAGTGAAAGCAGACATCACTGTCTCTTTACACCAGTGACAATTATGGATAAAAGCATGGTTTTCCCCCATCATAGTGATGAACTGAACGGATCATGAAGAGGCTTAACAAATAGATGAAACGGCTCTGAGACAGTTTAGCAGCACATGAAGTGAAAGAAGATCCTTTTCAAGGAAGGACTTGCTTTCAACAGAAATTAAACTTGAGAGCATGGGGTTCAAAAAGCTTTGGAGAATGCAAGCTTCAAGCATCTTTTCAAGTTACAAAGTCAAGGTGCAGGTTTAACAGCCTCAATTAGAAAGCAAGACCTCTTCTCACCTTATTGCAGTGATTACCAATGACTTTGTTGTTCAGTCACTGCAAAGAGGCCACGGTAATTGCAGGAGAGCTGCATTAGCTCAGCTTTTGGACTGATCTTTTCTACCCTCATCCATTATCCAGTGAGACTGCTTAGTCTCATTACAGCATCACAGAGGAAACCCTACACTGTTGTAACTGGGATGACTGAGGATGAAAACACTCCAAGTGGAGTGTCAGCCGCAGGGCTCAGGTTCCCTCAGGTCCCACACTGGTTTTCAGGCCACTCAAGCTAACCCTGGCCTTCAAACCACTGAATTCACATTAAAGCTGCAACACTGCTGAGTATCTAAGTGCCTGTAACCAAGTCTCAGTAGTACAGGGCTCGATGCATTAAGGAACTTCACTGGTGGTCTGGAAATATAAAGTATTTATTTTAAACTCAGTCATATCTTCAGCTTTTAGCAGACACGTGAGGTATTTACAGTTACATTAACAAGAGACAGAACAGAATCAGCCCTGTTACAACACACATCTCTCAGGAGGAGGTGACTCAAGTCACTGGGGAGGACATCCAGTCCAGGCAGGTGACATTGGCAGTGCTGTTTATGAGCAGCAATGCACACACCTGCTCTCCTCCATGAAACACGATGCAGAAGCATAAAGCATGATGCAAAAGGCCAACATATGGCTAAGGGAAAGCCCAGCCCGCAGCTGGACACAAAAGGCTACACAGTTGGTGTGAACCCCCTTTCTCCTCCAGAAATCAGTTCATCGAGCAGGCATGGCAAGGCAGGTGCCAAGAGACTGTTCAGTGACACCTTATTATCATAAGCAGCTCCATCTTTCCCACTGCATGATCTGCAACAGAAACAGAGCACAGGGACAGCCTGCATGTCTCAGGCCAGCAGAGAACAGACTTGTACAGAAAATGACATCAGTTGGTTTAATCCCAAGCTTTCCTAAGAGCACTTACCAGTTCAGGGCTCCTCCTCTGTTCCAGTTCAACAATCAGCAGCACTTGGAAGTAGCATTGCTGGCAGAGGATTCCTGTTGTTCCCAAGCCTAAACCCATAACAAGTAGGTAGGTCTCCATCTGGGAAAGCAGCTATTGCCTTCTGCATGGTGGATATAAGACACCATGGGAAAACATATACAACAGCGTGGCCATTTCATACAGTGAGGCAGAGTGGACAAACAAAATGAGCTGTCTGAGATCTGGTAAGACACTCATAATGCTGTTGCACACAACTGACTCATTTAATCCAACTGGGATCGTCTTATAATTGTTGGAGAAGCTGCCTCTGGAGAACAATTGCAAGCACCCATCAAGATCATCCTCATCTAAGTGAATGATGTTGGCAGCAATACAAATCACCACCTACCAGTGCAGTTGTTAAATCTGTTAAGGGAATATACATCCTACTGCTGACAATAAAGGAACTGCTAAATGCAGTTAGGCTTCTTTATTATTTATTTGTTTCTCCCTAATTACACTTATTTCTATACAACACTGATGGCAGTCCATCAGCATTTGTTCATTCACCAGCGCATTTCAAGATGCCAAGTCAGGCTTAAAAATAGACTCCTATGTGTTACAGAGCTCAGTTTGGATATGATTTCTTGCATGGTATGAATGGTTATATGGATGAATTTGTCTTACAGCTCTCCAGCTTGCTCTTAAGTTTCCCAACCCATCTAAAGCTGCATCTGTAATCATGCAGTCAATTGCAACAGACTATTTAGTTTAGGGAATAATCTGTTTACACAGTTCAGCATGCCAGGCCAACCTCTGTGTGCATGCAGGATGAGAAATGACACATACTGACCCAAAGCTCTGTTTAGCTCCTTCTGTTTGGCTCCTTTTCATCCACAGGCTTATGGACACCAATACTCTTGTTTGAGCTCTGACCCTGGAAAGGCAAAACTCCAGCTTTCAGCAAGGCAGAATCTCACAGCTGGATTAAGAACACATTAAGGTCATTTTTGGGGGTTGAGAAGAGGTTAAACTGCTTGCCTAAGATACAGCCACAACTAAGCAGCTCCACCACCAGTGTGGCTGCTGTGCTGTGACCTACATTTAATTAAGAGCTACTTCTGCAGGGACAAAGATGCTCCTGAGGTGAGGCTCCTGCCCCTTCACTGCTGAGAGGGCAGTGGTGCTATGTCAGATAACAGCTTTATCCCAAATTTCAGACTCCTCTCCTCTTAGCAGCTGTCAAGTGTCACTTGTACACACAGCACAGCCAGAAGGGCCATAAAAGAGTTGTCTCCATCAGGGAGATAGCAGCCTGTGTAGTCTGTAGAAAGGATGACAAGCCTCAAGCTGGGAACAGGATACTGATGCAGTGACATTTGGAAGTAAGAATTCTGTGTATTTCCAGATCTGGGGAAGAATTCTTCTTCCAGGCTAAGAAGAACCCTAGGTAAGTTCCCGAGTTTCAAAGACAAGGCAATACACAAGCTCTCCTTTCTGTGACGAGGCTGAAACCCCTTCTATTATCTTACCACTCATTTCAGGGCTGGAGAGTCAGACTCAGCATACGATGGCTAAGACCTGGACAACTCCATGAATTACACTTTCCAGAAGATCCTACTTTCCTGGATCCATTTCCTGCCTCTCCAAGGGCTGCTGTTCCTCTGTTAACTGTCACTTTGCAACCACAGGAGCAGGATATTTTAAGGTAACTACTGCAGATGCATTTACATTGCTTGATTTCAGATTGATGGACCTATATTCCAATCCATTTAAAAACTCCAACCAGCTGTCACTTCAAATTAACCCAATCAAAAAGTTGATAAAAATCCTAATGCTGCCAAGAAAACATCTTGTGCCTTCTATCTTCTGTAATGATTACTACTAATTCAGAAAGCCCATTTTCCCCTCACTTAGAGTGATTACCTACATGGTAAGTACCATTCTACCGAGATGTAGAGCTTAGAGAGCAAGGAACTAAGTGATAGACCCTTAAATGTGGTTGTCACTCAGTTGCTGCAGAGCCTGCGCCCTGAGAACTCAGGTACATTGAGACCCATCCTGGTGATAGGAATCACTGCCTGATCAGGCAGCTTCTAGCAAGCTGAAGAGCCCAGCAGCCTTCAAGTATTGTCCCATCCCTTCAACACGTTTACCTTGCCAGATTGTTGCTGCTTCAAAATTTGCTCTAAACCACAGGTTAGTCAAAACAAGTGCATCTCTTCACAGCAGCACTGAATTCAACAGCCAATGGTTTCATGATCAAGGGGTTGTGTCTTTCGTATGCTTAACTTTATTGTGCCTTGCTCAAGCATTTCTAAGTCACAACAAGAAAAATCAAGAGCTCAGATTCCTATTCTTGTATATGGTGCTCCCAGATAGCTAGGCTGTGACCAAGCATTTGCTGCTTGTGGTTTGTGAGGGAGGAGTATTCTTGACTGGATGAGCACATTCTCAATGTGTTCTTGGGAAACTACTGAACCACTGTACTCCAATGTCAAATGGTAATAAAACCAAAGAGGAATCCTAAAATCCCCATGTTGGACATAAATGCACTCTGTGCTCCAGCAGCAGTAACGCATCCTGCAGAACCCCCACAACATCCTACTGCTGAGTTCTAAAATGTAACTGAGTTTAGGACTGTATTGCTTGAATGCATGAAATCAAGCTGGAGGCCTTGCCATTTCTGTCAGGCTAGAGCCTGCCAGTGCCTGCTCACTCTTAACTCAAGTGTCAGAACTTGCCTAAGCACTAGAGATGATACACATGATTTACACCAGAGTCAGGGTGGCTCTTGCCCTGTGAAAGCTGCAGTGAATTCTCTGGAGAACTGCACATGCAACCAGTATCACCTTGATAACGGGCAACCACCACTTGCAGCAATAGGAACATCTTCTCAGGTAGCCCCTAATCTGATAGGGGATTACTTGAACTGACACTGCTTTATTTTGCTTTTCCCCAACTACAGTTATTACCATCCAGTACAAAATGCATGGCAATTCATGAATGATTGATGGCTCTAGTAAGCTTTACAGAGCAAAACACCCAACTGAATTATGCCAGTGATTTTAAAAGAAAGACCAAAGAAAATGCCTACAAATAGAGTGATCCCTCTGAGTCACTAACATTGGAAATCATTCCATAGCCTGCAGAGTCCCAGATCCTAATGAAAAATAAGAGTTATTCAGCACAAACACATCTATCACTGACTCTGTTGCAGAATTGCTCCTGTGTCATGCCCAGAGATGACAGTTCTTGTTCATAAGCAGCATTTGAAAATGATCCTGCAGGAAGAGCTTCTCAGCAGGAAGAGCAGCAGGGAACAGAGAGAAGTATGAAGCAATTAAGCAGGACTGTGAATGTGCACCATAACACACAGCTTTGGATTCCACATACCTGGAAGTGACAGCTTCAGGGAAGGAGGCTGAGGAAGCGGCTGCTCTTGTCAGCACTGTCACAGCAAAGGAAGTTCTTTCCATCTTTCTGAAGTCATTCATTCACTGTACAGAACAAAACCGCTGCAGCAGAGGTGAAAGCAGGCATGATACAGAAGATTCTGCTATCAGGTAGAAAACACACTTGTGATAAGAAAGATTGGGCTGTACTCACGCAGAATCAAGACTCGAAGTTAACAAATTAAGCTAAGCTGACAGTCTTAAGTAATAGGAGGTTTATAATCTACTCAAACCAGGCCAGAATGCTACCAACAGTTCTATTTTAGTGCAGTAAAATCAGCCATGCTTTTTACGAGAGGCAAAAGCAACAGTAAAGCTGCATGTTGTCAAACAGAAGAGGGACATGGGATCTTTGCGGATAAAAGGAAGGTTAGAGTATGCAGAAGCGGCAGCTGCGAGAAAGAAGACACCAAGAAAGACAGATTGCACAGAGGGGGTAACAACAACCAGTAGTCAAGGGACTGGGAAGCACAAACGGTGCTGAGGGAAGAGAGGAAAGAGCCAGCTCGCTGTTCTAGATAATATTAAAGGTAGAGGAAGTACAAAGGGAGGGAAGCACAACTAGTGAACAGAGATTAAAGAGGTGGGACCTGCACAGTGAACGGCCTCCCGAGGACAGCACAGCGATCTTGGACTTTCAGTTGCCAACTTTCACATCCTTCCGAGGCTTCACCCACTTCATCTGCTGCTATTGAATCAGAATCTGAAGAAAGAGATTAAAACTCTAATGGAGAATGCATTGGTGACATTCCTAAAAGGACCATTAGAAACATTCAGATGGGAGGAGCCCAGAAACACAAAGGCTCCCAATTAAGTGAGCACAAGAGTAATTGCCAGAACAAAGGCACAAAGGAGCCAGGATGCCTTCCCCCTTCTCTAGCAAACCAAATGAAAGCTGGCTTAGGAGAAATAATGACACAACTGCCAAGCAACTCTGGGAAGGAGAGTTGGTAGAGTGAATAGCACTTCAGAAGCTAAAATGAAAGGGCTCTCATTACCAGAGCAGAGAAAAACTGACTTGTAGGTCAGTCTGGAAACAAGGGGAGAATATGGTGACAAAGCTTTTAAAGCTAACTGATCTGTTGTCATTGAACACCAAGCTCACCTTTCCATCTCACATTGTTTGCAGGAAAGAGCTTCTTTCCACTTAATTGCAATCTACAAACATTGAGCATCAGACCTAGTAGATCACTGAACTCCAGCCTCAGTACAGGATGGGTTCAGAGTCAGCACAGGGCACCCAGTTACACGGCACTAGTCAAACAACACAGTGGCTTGACTGAAACAGCTCTAAATGAATAGTTGAAGTCTCCTGCTACAGCTTGCAGTGAGACTGGTTAGTGAAGACATTCCCAGACATCTCAGAAACCCCTGGAATGCCTCTTCCCTGTATTTTTTAGCATTTTTAACTGAAAGCATCCCATTCCAACTCAAGAAAGCAGAGCATTGCAGGCACCATTTAAAGCAGCAGATACATATTTAGCTCCTAATTTAATGACTCCTGACCTGTAACTGCCCTTTAAAGAGCAAGCACTTCATGTAGTTTATATGCAATTGTTAAAGAGATTGCTCTGAGCAGCAGCTGCATTCAGCTAAGCTCCGTTTTGTGTGATGAGGCAAAGCATTAACCAGCAGCTGGTATGGAAGGGACCAGATCTGTGTGTGCAGTTAAGAAATGGTCTTTTTTCTCTTTTGGAAACCCGTTATTTTAGTGCATGGGGGGTTTTTACAGGCCTTAGTTTGACTTTTAAGAGTTTTACTGCTTGCTTGAGGCAGTTGGGGTAGTGTGAGGGGGTAAAAGCTTCTACTGAAGTAGTTCTAAGCACCTGAGCTGGTGGGATGGGCTGTGCTCAGCTGGTTTGCCTTATAGAGGAGAGTAAAGGGAGAGTATCTGCAAAACAGGAGAGTGTCTTAGAAGTAAGAACATATTGATTTGATAGCAATATTTGCTGGTAGTTCTGTGGATGGTGTGTATCTTTGTGTGTTTCTCTGCCTTGCTGAGCTCTCTAATGTGTCTGCTATGGTTTTATTTCAGATGGAGATAGGGCTCCTCTTTGTGAAAAAGGAAGGTCCTGGTTGTTTGAAGACTGGATAGGATCAGCTGAGCAAGCAGGAAGGTGAGCAAATGGCTCATAGAAATATGTCCTGTGGCTGTGTGGTGGTGCTAAGAATGAGCAGTTTAAAGTCAGGCAGGAGAGTGAAAGACAGGAGGCTCTCCTTGTCCAGGAGAGAAAACAAGTTCCCTGTTCCTGGTTTAGTTGTATTGGGCAAAAGTCAGTATATTCAGTTTAAGTGTAAGCATAAGAGCAGTGTTCAAGGATTGGAAGCTCAAGTGTGACTAACTTTAGCTGAGGCATGAAGTAAAGATACTAACACAGGTAAATGCCAGGATATGGCTGGTGAAAAAGTATGTTCCAAGTGTTCTTAGAGACAGTTCTGCTCAGAACTTGAGCCTTGCAGTTCTGTGAACTCAATGTGCCTGCTGAATTCTGGCTTTAGCTTCCACCTGTGTGCAGGGTGAGGAGTAAAATGTGCAAGGTGCTTGATTTTGGCTCTTTAAGTTACAGGTTTATGGAGTCCCTGTGTGAAACTGCTGATGAAGTGGACTTGCTGTGTGCTCTTAACACAGATGGGCCTGGAACTGAGATCAAAGGTTTTGCCATGACAGTAACTCTTCCTCTTCTTCATGTGAGCCATAATTGAGGCTTATTTGGTGAAATGAGTTTAAAGACTCTTTTGTTCTGATTTCCAGACATGCATTGAAATAAATCCTGTATACCTGTCAGGAACTTAATCCTTCCCTAAGCCTCAAGTATTTGTGCTAAGCAACCAGCCTGTGTGCAGATAGTGTTATGCAGTGTAAGCAGTTACTTTGTTGGAGAAGGGGAGACTGACATCTCAGAAATGGACTTTAGAATAAATTACCATATACTAAAGCCAGCCATAGATCAGGGTGCAAAATCAATACAGCTTGTAGGACAAAAAGCCAGTACTGCCCTACAGTTCTAGCCAGGCAGGAAAATGAAATTGCATCTCAAAGAAGAGTTGCTTGTGCATAAATAGGCAAATGTCTAGAAATCTGTGAAATACTGCCTGCTTTTTATTAGGTAGAAACTACTCCAAGTGGAAGGTGTCCTCTCATCTGGAAGGGACTGAAAAGTGCACTAAAATAACAGGCTTGGAGAGATGAAGCTCTTGTGTAACTGAGAGATCACTTTGTGCCAAATAAGTGAGCTCTGTGCTGATTTGTGCCCCCTCTTTTGCAGCCTTCACCACAGGCTGTGAGGTTGCTTTGGCTGTTGGTCAGAAACGATACCCTGCAGCTTCCAGAGCACCTTTTCACAGATGTAAACTGTGCACTGACTGTTCTGCTCCCCAGAAATACAATGGAATTACCCGGCTTCCCGTCAGAAGGGAGTTAGGTTGGAGCAGTGGTGACTAAGAACAGGATTCCTGACAAGCCACAGGTGAAGGGTTTTGCCCATGGCACATTGCTGCTTTGGTTCTTGGGCCTATTTGTATTTACTTAAAAGCAACTTGCCATCCATGCAGCTGTTTTCAGCTGTTGTGGCTTCAGTCTGCTCCAGTGTGGGCAATGTGAGAGAGGTCCTTTCCTAAGGACTTGGGAGGCTGAGTTTGATGGAGTTGCTCTTCCCTCTCAATCCTTGCTTCCTTCTTGTGAGTACTGAGCTGAGTGTTCCATGTAAATCTAGTAAAAAACCAGTGAGACTCTTCTTATTTCTAACTCCCTTGACTCTCCCTGTCGTCCTTAGAAGTTCTAAGTTGGGAAACTTCCAAATGCTTGGCTTAACAATGTATTCTGTGTGGGTGACAAGCTTATGCCCTTGCTTTTCAGTTTCCAGTTTGAATACAGATTAGTCACTTGTGCAGAGCCTTTAATGAAGTCCTGGGCCTGTAGGGAATTTGGGAGGCATGCTGCATGGGATTTCTGCTACCTGTGCTGAAACTGCAACAAAGATGTCAAGGTCTTTATGGAGATCCACAGGAGAGGCTGAAATGGCAGGTGCAAGGACCTTTTACTTTAGGCCGCTTTCTTGCGGAGAGGGAGTTTGAGATTTGTCACAAATGAAGATCTTGCTGCATCTTTGCAGCCTTTTCTGGGATGTAGAAACCTTGTCTTAATTCATACTCCTTGTTCTTTGTGCTTGCAGAGACAAGGACCAGTGTGCTGAGGAAGCTTGCAAGCCCTGAGTGCTAGGGATGTTGAACTCTTTTGTAGGTCATGACAACTATTTCCTTGCTGTTAGTGGCTTTAATTATGACTATCATACTACGATGGCAGATAGGTAACAGTCCCTAGGTTTAGGCTCAGCTATAGGAATCGAGTAAAACATGAGGAATACCTACAGAAGCCTCCAAATAAGACTTCAGAGGGAACCTTCAGTTTCTTTCTTGACCTTTCAGAAGCCCCTTAGGAAGCAGAATTTAGGTGCTTGATTTTAGGAGCCAGGTTTTGATTTTGTAGCCCTTTAAGCCGTAGTCAAAGCGTGCTCATATTGCAGAGCAGCAGCTGTGGATGAAACTGCGTTGTTGAGATGAATGTTGCATGCAAGTGTGGCACTTCCTGACAGGTTTTAATTGCCTTTTGAAGGACATTAGAGGTGGAGACCTGCATTTTCTCCTTCAAGGCACTTCATGAATAAATGCACATAACTGTCGAGGCTCTATACCTTAAGCAGCCACAGCTTCAGTAAATGCACTGTATACTTTGTTCATCTGTGAATAGTAATTGAGTCCTGGACTGCATTTGTAGTGCTGAGAGTAATACAACTACCATGATGTATAATAATGCTTAAGAGCTCCAGGGAGGCTCATTTACATGATAGTGAGGGAAATGGTCTTGCCAGGAATAAGAATTAAGAGGCCAGTATTGTGTGAGTTATAAAGTGGGTTTCAGGTGGGGAAGGGTATATGGGAAAAGGGTGAATAAAGGCATTAAAAATCATTGTTAGGAAGATGGGTTGGTTTTTATTTCCCCTTTGACTGACTTGGAATAAGGGGCGATCTATTCCTCTATAGCCTTTGGAGAATTGGGTGCTGCTTCTGGTTCTGCAAATCACAACCATCGAGTCCTACTGAAGGGAAGCTCAGATGTGTAACTCCAGTGGGAAATGCAGGCTGTTTCCAAGCCTTCCTGTGGTCACATGAAACTGTGAAACACCGGGATCTTCTCCTGCAGAACCTGCCCTCACCCAGCTTTCATCTGCTGAAAGATGAGTTCAGTCACTGCTGTCCTGAGTTGGAGGGGCCTCATTGGTGGCATAGTCCTTCCGGTGGCAGTGTTGCCTCTTCTGTACTGGGACGCAAACCCCTTCTAGGGAGTCTTTGTGTCCTGTTTGAGTTCTAAACACTCTGTGAATGCTTTTTTTAGATAAAGAAGTGTGAAACTTGGGTAGTTAAACCTTCCCAAAGGTAAAGTTGTGTGGGGCTCCCTGTTTAGTCCTCATTTGAGCATAACAGTGCCACAAGAAGATATCATCGCTTGCACGCTATGGGATGGAGGAAAAATTTGGCTAGAGAAGAACTTGGTGAACTGAAGTGCCAGTGTGAGAAGCTCTTTGGGGAGTTGAAATTTGGGAATCTAAAGGTAGGTATTTGCTCATGCCGATTTTTCCCAAATGAACCTGAAGAGACAAGCTTCTACAGGGAATGATTTGCGCCAGTCCTGCCTCAGCTTCAGTCTCTGACTGCAGAGTTTGGCTTCCTTAGCTGAAGTTAGCCCCTGTGAATGCTCCCAGAGTGGTGCTGAGTGGCTCTGAGCCTCTGGTCCATCATATTCATAAAGCAGACTGCGATTCTGGGTAAGAGATGCTACTGGAAAGCTAAGTATTACTATTGCCATAAAACTGATGTTAGTACATCTGTGTGTGTGAGGGGAATGCGCTCTGTGAGCATAAAGTGACTTTCCCACCCTTAAAAGATTGCAGCTTTTACAGCTGCACTCCCCTTGTTTATAAAATATATAGGGCCAGCACCAGCATAATCTTGAGCTATGACTTGTCCCAGCCATCAGCTGGAAGTTGCTGTAGTGATCCAGTGGATTAGTGTGAGCACAGAGGTAGGAATTGCCATCAGGCCCGGCAAGTGGCTAATTCGGAGGTGGATGTGGGTATATCATGATGCCAGAACACCATGTGCTTGAATCGAGCTGCTTGCCCAAAGGCATTTAAACCTTTCATTTACAAGTTGTGGGGCAAAGCAGTAACTGAGAAACCAGGCAGACACTCAGAGATGCTCTGGGAATCCCCAAGTGGCTTCAAACCCCAGAAGAGCAGGGGCAGACCTGATCTGAGGCCTGCTTCTCTGTGCAGGTTTTGTTTCAGCTGTAAAGATAATCAAATATAAGGAGGTTCAGCAGCTCAACTTCTCTCCCATGAGGCTCTTACTGGAAGGGAGGTCAGAACTGGGCCCTTGGCAGTATTCGTTTGACTGTCATCTACTGCCTGAAGTGTCAAAGCTATCTACCAGAATCTAGGTGATACACAGCCCGGTGATGGCTTTACTGCAGACATGAGGGCAGGGTCCCAAGCTATGTTTGTGGTGCCTTCAGAACACTCAGGAAGGCCCAGTCGAGGTCAGGTCCAGCCTCACTCTTTGGGAAGAGATAGTGGAAGGATTCTGCACTGGTTCTACACTGGATTCTTTGTAGCCCTCGCTTGAACCAAGAAACTTGTTTCACACTGCAGCGATCGGCTGCTTCGAGTGAGAGGTCACTTCCTAATGCCTGCTGTCACAAAAGCACTTCATGCTGGTGCTGTCCCCCCTGACTGCAAGGGGGGAAGCAGCAGGCTCACAGCTTGTGAAGGTGTTCAGCTCTGCAGAGACTGTACTCCAGCAGGTAGGCAGGGATGCAGTCACACGTGCAAATGCCCTAACAGCTTAGAGACACATGAAGTGTTTGTCACTCCTCACAGCCATCCATGTCACTCCTAACAGATTTGTATCCTTGTCATCCTTTTCATGTCAGGAATAAATAGCTGGAGATAAGTGAGGGCAGCTTCCTTGTCTTTTCAGAAAGCATTGTGGGGTGGGAGGAGAAAAGGCATCTTTGATCCTGGCTGTATCTGCTGCCTGGTGTAAGCTGGTACCCCAGGGTAACTGTTCTGCTCCTGGGGCTGCTAGCAGAAGTGCAGCAGGCTATAATAAAACCGTCCCCTGATCCCTGGGAGCTGAATGCTGATGAGGCCCTACGTGGGCTGGTCCTGATGCATCCTGTGCCACGTGCTCATGCCTCCAGTGCTGCCTACAAAGGGCAGCAAACAGCCTCCTTGGGAAAAGGAGATGGGGATGTGGAAGGTCTGTCAGGCACTGCTGAGATGAATGAAACAACCCAGGCAATGGTAGGTCTCTAAACTTGGGTTACCATGTGTCTAGGCTGAAATGGTGCTGTCTCCACATCAGCTTTGTACTGGTGTGAGTTGGGATGCAGATGTTAAGATGGGGCAGGAATGATGATGCTGGGTGCCTTCCAGCTGAAACAACTGCACTACTGCATCTGAACACCTCTCCAGTTGAGAGCCTGCCAGCCCTGTACCTGTCTTCAGAATTTATGGATGCTCTGGAGTTGGCTGGGAGACCTTGTGCTGCTGTGGCAGCCAGCCCTGCCATAGGCTGCAGGTGCCAGGCTGGCACAGAGCTTGTGCCTGAGGGAATGGGGGGCTAAAATCCAATCTCATCCAGCTGACAAGTGCCTGCTTAAGCCAATTGCTTTACAAGGACCAGCAGGCATCCCCATTGCCTTCCCTCTGTACTGTGCTAATGGGGTTGTACAAACATCCCCTCATTTGCAAGAGCCGTTCTCCTACTTGGGTTCTCTCTCTTCAGCTGCTTGTTTTCATTCTTCTTCTCTGCAACTGTAACATGCTGGGATTTAGATCCCTTTGGACCTGATTGCATGAGAGCTAAATTCTTCCAGGGACTTGCATGAGATGAAGCTGGGTAGCAGTTACGTTGACATTAGCATGGCCTATTCTTTGTTTCAACTAATTTATAGTTAAGGCCAGTAGTAAATTGGACCCCTGTGCTCCAGGAATATAGAATATACAGGTGTGATGTGTATGATGAGGGTCAGAAATGGTGGCAAACGTGGCTGGTGTGCAGCTTGAGTGGATCAGTACTTGCATGCATACTGAATGTTCCTTTTCTGCTTTGCTGAAGCAGGCCTGGCTTGAGCCAGAGCTCTTCTTTGGGGCCTTTTGTGTCCCTAGGCTGTAGGCAGTAGTTTTGCAGGAAATAGCCAGTGTTGCCTACTACATGCTGAAACACCTTCTGCCACAATGTTGTAAGAGCAGGAAATGCCAGTCTCCTTGTTAGCTGGGCCATGAGTAGCTTCTAGACAGAGCTGAAAACCTGCAGATGCTCCACCTTTATTCTTGTGCACTCAAACCTGTCTTTCCTTCTACTCAACATTGAATGGTCCAGTGAGCAGGACAGCAGCATCCCAGGACGAAGGTAGAGTCACCCCAGCCCTCCGTTCTGTATGCTCTGGTGAAGTGTTTCTGTCACTAGGGAGGACAAGGGCTCCTGTGCCAGTCTCCTGCTCTCTCAGCATCATGCTTTGAGTTTTCCAGCAGAGCTGTCTGATGTGCTCCTTGGACCTTGAAGGATTTGTTCCATGTCAGATGCAAGAATAAACACAAGCTATGCCTTAAACTTCCCAAAGGATTCTCACAGGGATGATGGTGAAAAGCAGCTCAAGATAGGTTGGTGTCCCTGCTTTGCATGCCAGAGGGATAGCCCTTGTCATGGAGTTCCTGCTGGAATACCAGTGTTTTCAGGCAGATTGGATGATCTCATCTTCAGTCTTTCAGTGTCAGTGGTAGTAATGCTGCTGTTCGCAATCAGAACAACAGAAATGGCCAATGTTGTGGAGGTGAAAAGATTGAAGATCTTGCAGCAGTTCCTGTGACTTCTCTTGTTCTATGGAGGAGGAGGAGGAATCATTGCTCAGTACTGGCAGTGGTGCAGAGCCGTGAAAAGGAATTAATCTGAGCACTTTATTGTGCTGATCTTCATCCAAGCATCATAAAACATTAGCCAAAGGTGATTTAGGAATATGTCTGTTTATAGCTGAGGAGCCAAAGGGACATTACACTCCTAGATCTCTGGGGAGGAGAAGGTTTGAAGTGAGTGTAAGGACTAACCTGCTATGTAAGAACAATTTGGCCTCATGTAGTACCCTCCATGAGGGCTGCAGGAGTTCTGTGCATGGGGAAGGGCTTGTTTAGGAGCTGCAGGTCTGATGCTGTGGCAGTTCTCTTGTCTTCACTCCTCAAATGATGCACAAACTCCTCCCACACCGATCGAAGCACAGGTTCAGGCATGGTTTTTGTAGTGGATGACTAGAACAGATGAGTCCCTGCAGCAGAGGTGGCTGGCTTTTATTTGGACCACATAAAGAACCGGTTCTCAGGCAGACCAGTCCCTTTGCTGGACAAGCTTTTTAGTTCTGTCACTTGAAGGTGGGTCTGTTTCTGGTCCATAGCTGCCAAATGGAGGTGATGTGTGCTTAACTGTCTGGGATAGATCATGTGGATATAGCTAGACTTCGAGGAATGCTTGATGCTACAAGCAGCATTCTAAGAGCTTCATAAGCTTTTGTGGTGTTCTAGTTGGAAGTGCTCAGAGAGCCTCCAGCAGTTGTGCTTTTGTATGGGCTTGTGTCCAAAGGTTCAGTGCTTTTATATAGGCTTGTATCCAAAACTGTGCAATGCAGTTGCTCTGAGAAGATGGAGCTCTCTCTGGACCTGTATTTCTTCTTGAGCTGGTCAAGGAATGATGTCTTTAAAGGGGGGAGCTGTCACCAAGCAAGCAGATAGTAGCAAAATAGGTCACTGTAGGTGAGGGGCTCCGTTACTTCTAAAGTGAGCCTCTGTTAATCTGAAAATGGGTTTTTTGCTCCTCTGGCCTCATTGCTCATGGTCCAGCTGCTGCACGTAGTAAATGGAAACTACAACTCATTGCTGGGCCTCTGGTTGCCCTCGGAAGTGAAACAGTGGAGAGGAAGCTCCACTCTGAGCTGTTCCACAGTGTTCCTATGGAAACTGCCGGCTCTCCAGCAGGTTTTCCAAAGGGCACAAGCTGTGGATGCCTTGGAGTAATTGTTATGTTCACATGCTTCTGAAGCTTATCCCTGAACACCAGCAGGCCTCACCAACAGTTGCCTTGGTGACTGCGTTTTCCATGCTGTTGGACTGTAATAGGCATGTTAGCAATGGTAAGCAGTGCCTCTGCTCCTCTGGCTGCTCTTGATGGAGTGTCTGCTCAAATCTTGGGGCCACAGGTGCCTGGGGGGGAGGCAGATTTTCTTCCTGAGGGAAGTTTTTAATGTCTGTAGCACTCCTTGGAGGCTTGATGTGCTGAGACAGTTCTCCTAATGGATGAGGGCTTAAGGAATTGCTTCATGTCCTGAAGTTGAGACACTTCCCAGGACATCAGTTGGAAGTTGATCAATAGTTTCTGTGGTGCCTTCAAAGGGTTAAATGCTTGTCCGGGTACCAGAAGCCTTATTTTGTCATTGTCACAAATGCTGCCCCATAAGGATTTTGCATCAGTGTGCAACAAATCTTTCCCCTTCGATCCAATAAACTGCTTTTGGTCTGTTAGTTTTCCTCTGCTGGAGTTGGTGCTGTCTGGGTTGCATGGCGTTATGGGGCAGTGTAGGTGGTGGGTCTGAAATACTTAGAGATGGTCCTAAACAAAGTGAACTTGTGTTCCTGCAGCTGCTGAATGGAGCTTGAACATGGAGCAGGCAGATGGTCAGCAGTGCTTGGGCAGGATGAACATGTGATGCTCTCGGTACAAGCTAATACCTGTGCCTTTGTGGACTTCCAGACTGCAGTAGCACTGCTGATGGGGCTGGCTCTGCATGGAAATGCATGGAGAAACATATTCAGAGGTGCCATAGATTGTGCTGACCACAACAGTCACCACTAAGACTCTTCACAGGCTGCTTGATGCCATCTCTTCTGCATGGATAGAATTGTCTATTGGAGTGTAGTATCCAGTAGGATAAATTATACTCATTGCAAGCACCAATTCTAACTGAAGTGAAGAGGAAGAAAGTGAAGAGACAGCTTTTCCCTGTAGTCTTACTACAGCAACAGCTTAGGGAGAGTGCATGGCTCGGAGTTCTTGAGCTGCCATCTTCATTTAGTGACTGTGAGTAGTCAGGTGCTCACTGACCAGTCATTACGTACTTCCAGCAAGTTTGGAAGGGACACCACTTCCTCCCTGGAACATCCACTGGTTCAATGCTGTGTTACTGTTTGGGTTCCTGGGAAGGAAAAGTGGGAGGGAGGGTGCAAAGCTGCAGAGGCAGGAAGCACAGGTTAATTCACAGATATCCCCCCTTGAGAGCTCCCACAACTTCCCTGGGAGGCTGCTGAGTACCTTGAGATACAAGGGAGTGGGGAGAGAATGAAGACAGGTTGTCTTGTAACTGCATGAAAGACCATGGCATTTCTCCAGGTGATTTATGCTGCCCTGTGCCTCCTGTCTGGTGGAACTGCCCGAGGGCAGCTTGATCAGGATAAAGTTTCCTTCCCTGTGAAGAGCTCCAGAGGGTTCCAGTCTCGGGCTGCATGTGCATGGTCCAGTGCTGAACAGGAGCAGAGCTTCTGGTGTGAGATGAATTTGACAACAGAAGTAAGAAATGGCTGTACTGTCAAACATATGAAGAGTGTATAGTGGAATGCTTTTCCCATTGATGCCATGGTGAAAGGTGGGAATAGTGTTTGAAGGGGCTTCTGCTGATTAACTGCACTATATAATCAAACTGGGCTATATGCTTTTGGTGGAGTGGTCGTGAGTTACGCTGCTGAGTGGTTTTGGAGTGGAAGTTGCAAGAGGTTGGAATGCTTTTTGAAAGGTAGTGAAGAGAAAGCTGTATCTATTTGAACACTGAGTTCAGCTGCCAAGAATGGGGAAAACCAGGGCTAGGTAGAAATGAAGAAAGTCGTGGGAGATCAGGGGTGGCTTCTGGATCTTATGCACAGTAGCAAATTGGGACTTGCTTCACTGGGTTCTTCCCTTATGGGGTTCTTTGTAAGTGCCCTTCTGCTGCCCATCCTGTGCCACCAATCACTGCTGAAATGACAGGGGCTGGAGCAGAGCTGGCTGTTCAACCTGGGACAGGGAAGGGTATGCTTGGTGGTGGTGCACAAGAGGACTTGTACTTGGAGGGAGGAATGTCCTTCTGCCTTTTACTGGCTCTGAGAAAGCTTAATACTGGCAGGGCCCATTAATTTTTAATTTAGGTCTCTCTGCTGCACTGCTGTTGTGGTTTATGAGGATATTACACCAAAATGAAGGCCTGTAAAACAGAATTTGAAGGTTTGCAAAAGGCCCAGTCATTATGGATAATGTGCATGCTGAAGGAGAAATGAGGGGGTATTTATAGCACACCTCACAATTGTTGTTTTATTGGGATGTCACCCTTACAGGCTGACTGCAAACTAAGGTGCAGTGGAAGCCAGAAATCCTCAGACATTAATATATCAATATGAAATGTTCAAACATGCTTTATTTCTACTGCTGCTTTTGTGTTTGAAATGGTTTCTTGTATCCCATCATAGATATGGCTTTATATATTATTGGGGGGAAGGGGATCGTTCAGTACCACTACCACAGAACCCCATGTACCACACCGAAGGCAGAGCTAGGAGGTCTCTTCAAACCACCCTTTGTGGTTCGCAATGCTGCTGTTAATCCATGAAGTTACTCTGGGTTTGGGCAGATACAGCAAATGCTAAAAGCATTTCCCTGCCTTGACTCTTTGCCAGCAGTTGGCAGTGGAGATGAGCTGCAGCCTCTGTGCTTTGGGGGCAAAAGGAATTCTGGGCTCTAAATATTGCCTTAGAGGAGGAAGGTGAGAGTCTTGGGCCTGGGGCTTGAAGCATAGGGAGCACTGGAGCGGGTTTTGGTCTGAAGCATGAATTCTGCTCCATGAAGCACAGCAGCAAACCTCTTGCTGCAGTCTTGGTGAAGATAACACGATGCCTTCTGGCTACTCTTATCTTGTCCAGACTGAATAGCGGGAGCTTTTTAAAGGATCTGCAAGCTGGGGAAAAGGAAGCTGTGCCATGGGGAAGAAGCATTTTCCCATCCTGATTTGATGTGTCTGCTTGAGAGGTCAACAGATAGCGCTGCGAACACAGCTGGGCTCCAAAGAGCTGTTGCTGCAGTAGCTTTGATGTGAAGGTATTTACTTTCTGGCCACTCCTGACTGTTGCTTGCTCTCTGCAGTTCATTTCCTTTATTCATCTTGGACTCGGATGCTTCTGAGAATGTGGTGGTTTAACTTTCAGCTTCGTTGGATTTGGTTTGTAGTGGGATAATTCAGGGTGGAAGGGACCTCAGGAGTTCTCCTGAGAGATTGTAGAGATTTCAGGATTTACCTTAGTAAAGAAGAAACTTTAAAGGTTACTGGCAATATCAAAAACCTCTGTCTTCTAACCTTCATAGAGCACAGATTTCTCCAAGGGACATCTTTGATTCCCTCTGCTTCATTACAAACTGTGAGGGCAAACTGTCAGTAAAATACTTGCTCAGATGTTATTAAGCTTTGGGGAAGGGAGCTTTGTAAGACCAGGAGGAGAACTCTACAGTCTTTGGAGTTATCCTGTACCTCCTGTGTGCCTGTGTCCTGCTGGATGCAGCTTCTTGTGCAGAACATGCAGGCTGACAAACAGCTTATATGGATGCACACTTCTGAGCTAATCCCTTCTCTTCACATGAGGATCTTTAGTTTGCATCAAGGCTGAGGTTTGCCTTCACCTCAAGGTGAGAAAACAGCTGAATGTGGAAATGAGGAGCACTGGAAACAATGCTGTACAACTGGCTTACATGTTTGTAGGCAGACTGAGGGACAAGTGACATAACTCACGGCAAGCCTTGATCTGTCTTGTGTGCTACCTGAAGAGCTCAGCATAAGAGCCAGCTCCAGCTGACTTGTTCTCACAAAGGTTGCTGCCAGAGAGTGACTGATTTGGAAGGTTCCTGCAGCATCTTAAATCCCTGAAGCTTCCCTCCCTCCAAACCCCACAGGAAGATAATGAAAAGTTGATGAAGCATGGGAGGAAGTTTCTAGTCAGCAGACTGCAGTGGTGGGGAATGGGCTCTTCACAGCTCACTAACCTCTCCAGTGCTTAATAAATCCAAGAGATCTGTTCCAGGATGCCCCTGCTGTCTAAGCAGACAGGCTGTACCCACTGTCATCTTTCTTATAAGTGACCCTGCACAGCAGGACCAATTACCCAGCTAACAAAGTGGAGACAAGTGCCTCCTTTCAGCTGTCCTGGCCCCTGAGCTAAAGGTATGATGGCTGCTGTGGCAATATTGCTTTGCATGACAGCAGGAGTGGTGTGATGAACTGAGGATTGGGTCTGTAGGCTTTTCTCCTCCTTTCTCTATAGATTTTTTTGGTTAATCATGTAACCTTGCATTGACAGCTTGAGGAATAGGCTTCTCTGAGCAACCTGTGATGCTGTGGGAAATTGGCAAGTGGAAAACGGAGTAGGATCCTGAAGACTCCTTGGTAAAGGAGCTGCTGTGCATAAATATCTGAAGAACAAAGCAATGCCTTTTACAAGGGATGAACACCTCGGGCTTTCCTGTAAGCTTGCTTTTGAAGCTGTCCCACCTCTCTGTGCAGGTGACTTTGTGTTTCAGTCTAAGAATTCATCTTTCAGCTGCTCCTTTAGAGATTGTCGCTGGCCACGAAGCTGTAGATGTGGGCAGATGAGAAGTTACAGAGCGGAGGCCCTTGCCAGGAACAGGTACCTGGGGAGCTGGTGCAATCAGACGACTGATGTCCTAATCAGCCAGCTGGTGGCAGGAGGCCCAGTTGGCACCTCAGAAGTGATCTTGTGGATGAGCTGCTGGCTTCTCCAACGAGGAGACTCCCTGTGGAGTACGTGTACTCTAAAGAGTACTAAAGGTCTACTAAAGAGAAGTAAAGGTCTGGACAGGTTGGCTGCTTGTCCCTTTGGCTGGTGACCAGTATTTCAAGCTTGGAGTTCTTGGGTTGGAGTTCTTGTTTTCACAGCCTGGCTGTGTACATACAGTGATGAAAAGTGTGTCACCTTATCTTCTGCCAAGTCGACTTGCATATATGACCAAGTCATATTTGAGGCAAGAGCTTAGAAATGAGGCCTTGGTGTGGGACTGGCAGCTGAACTCCTTTATCCATCCTGACTTGTTCAGGGATCTTGGGAAGATGGTGTTCCAGTTTCTTGCCTTGCTTTGCTTAGTCTTGAAGCACTGAAGTCATTTTAATATGTTACAAGCTAGGGAGGATTCAGAGGATGGCCTTTCTTCCTCTCCTAACCCAGGATGATTTTCTCTCCACAGAATGGGCACATTTAGTTCTGCTCTTTGCCTGTCAGGCTGGTGATTGATGACCATCTCTGTTCAAGCCCTCGTTTCCTATGGCTCAGCAGCTACAGGTCAGAACAAAGCCACCTGAACACCTATGTTCTGTAGGACTGGATCCAAAGTGATTTATTAACTTGTGTAGGAAATGGCATTTGTGCCCTTCAATGAGGTGAGCTGTAACTTAGTAGAGCTGTGTGAGGGCATGCACCTTGAATGACAGCAGGAAGACACTGATTAGCATACAGAAGGCAAAAGCCTTTACACAGTGCAGATAATGCACATTGTAAACCAGTTACAATAACATTCACTGCAGCCATGAAAACAATTTTACAGCAGATTAAACACACTTAAGGAAAGGGAGAAGATGAGTGAGAAAGCAATACTGACACTAAATTAAGGTTCAGACAGCAGCAGAAAGAACAGGAGAAAATGTTCCACCTGTCCTAATGCTTTCCTTTCTCCTAGGCTGGCTGTGTTTTGTGTTAAGCTTTGGGGTGCAGTTTGAATTGAGAGGTTTTACTGCTTTCTAAGGTCATGCCTCTTAGTGAAAAACACTAGAACTGAGATGTGCATTAACTGAAAACACGTGCATTGCTCTTGGACAGTGTGTTCTGTGGATTTGGTCTCCCTTCTCTGCCGTGTCAAATAACCTGGGAGTGCTTGGGAGCATTGGAATGTGTGAAGCAGAAATGCCCTGATCACAGACATTTCAGTGGGACCATTGTCACCAGGATTGGGTGGTGGTTTTGAGGTGCATTATCAGCTGTGTGTGGTTCCTGTGCGTGGTTTGGAATCTATCAGTCCCATGCTCTTTGTGTCTGTTACAGAAGTTCAGGCAAATGCTGGGTTTTGGTTCAAATAGGATGGTAACAGACTGCAGGAACAAAAGTATCCTGTGCTTAAAGGTGTTATAACTGTAGGGGATTGTAAACCACAACCTGTTTCCTGGATGACGCACCAGCTGCTGTTATCCTCTCTAATGGCTGAACCACGTAGGAATCAGGGGCTGTGATGCTAGTGGAGCACGTGCAGGTGATGGAGGCCTATGCTTTGCTGAAGGCTTTGAGCAAGTCCCCACTGTTGATTCAACTTGGGAGGTCAAACCTGTTTGCTTGAGCTGCTTGGCTGTGTCTATAGAATTCCCATTACTGAGCAATGCTTCTTGGCTTTCCATGTGTGCACGGGCTGATGATGCAGGATTATCCATCTTCTGCAGCACAAACACCCTTGCTGAAAGGAGTAATCTCTTTAGGAGTGGAAGCTCATCTGATCATTAAACATGGTGTGCTTACAACCCACTTGGCAGCTCTGCTTAATTCAGCGTGCAGGGGTCTGTCAGAACCTGTATTGATTCACTGGGATTGTTGGCATCCCTGTAGATATTAATCTTGTACCTCTGACAAGCTCCTGGGCTATTGCAGGAGTCATGAATGCTGCAGGCTATGGGGTCTACTTGACTTTGTGTACATGTCCTGGCTCTTCTCCTGTGAGCCTTTCCAGGTGGGTATCAGTCCTATGACTAAGGTAGCTGCTCCGGTCTGTGCTAAGCAGATATGTAGCATGTGTGTTAAAGAGAACTCTTTCTGTAGCTCTTGAACCTTTGGTGCCTATTCAGAGAACTCTGTGCCCCTACTGCTCTGTGGCGCTCCTTTGTGGAAGGAATGCTTGGAACAGTTGGGATATACATCAGTGCCACCAAAAATCCCTAAGAGAAGTGAGGATGTCAGGGAATGCCTGTGGAAGACTTTAGTTCAGAGACTTGCTTGTGAATACCAGAAGACAGGAGACGAAAGGTTCTCTGAGCTGCAAGAAGGTGCATCCCATGTAAGTGCAGAGGAGAGGTACTCCTTGCTGTAAGCGTGTTGGCTTGTAACTGCATGTCAGTGTTAATCAGCAGAGAAGCTCTCTGTGACCGGCCAGTCTCTGTCTTTATATTTACATGCATTTATGTGGGGATGGCCCTGATGGAGCATTACTCAAGTTCTAACTCTTGAAGGAGGAGAGAAGGTTAAATGAAAGCTAGGGAGCCGATTCAATTGAGATATTCTGGGGTTTTCCAGTCTGGCACATTCATTTCCTTGCACAATGATAACTGAGTGTATCTGAAGAGAGGAAGAGTGATTTAGATCATGTCCATTACCTGTCAGCAAATAGTGCTGCATGCAGCGGCGGGGGTGAAAGCAGTGCATCTGACACCATCGGTGTCTCTCCTGTGTGATTCCTAATGAGAGCTACTACTTGTGCTTGGGTTTGACTCATAGGAGCTTCAGGAAACCTGGTAGGGAGAGGAACCTGTGGAATGTGTGCAGTGGTGCTTGTGGGTAAGGGTGACCAGTAGAACAGTTACTTACACAGTACATGTTACTGCAGACACCTATCCCTGCAGCCACGGACAGAACTGGCATGGTCCAGTATCCCAGTATTAATCTCTGTATGGCAAAGAGTTGTCTGAGTTACCAGCTCCTAGCTAAAAGCAGATACCTATATTTTTAAATTGGAAAATAGATGATAAAATAATTCCAAGTTTAAGGAACTTCTGTTTCCCTGTTAACAGAGTTGTATTAGTCTGTAATAAGTCATGGGGAGAGAGTTAATATTCATTTGAGGGGATAATTTAATTCCCCTTCCTTGCTTCTAAACACCTTCTATAGGTGTTTAGGACCTGATGTTGGAGGAGAGGCATAAAAGTTGGGAATAGTGTAGTTCTTGTAGCTTATCTTCTTCTGACTTGTCCTCAGGATGTTGGCTGGAAGAGCTATGGAAAACACAGGAATTCCCAGTGGAATGTGCTTATCAGGTTGGCCAGCAATGGATGTGCAAGTGTGCTGCTGGGTCTGGGCTCAGTTAATGGCGGGAACAGGAAATATAGTGCTGCTGTGACCAGCCCTTCAAGTGGTGAAAGTCCATGCTGTGGTGTGACTTGGTTATCACTTCTCTGCAGTTCAATCTGTGGTTCTAGTGCTCTCTTCCCATCCCTGTCTGGCCTTTGCTGCTCGACCTTTACTTGCCAGGCCTTAGGAATTCCATTTATTGTGTGGGAATAGACTTTTAATCTTGCCATGTTAACCCACGTGCACTGAGCTCCATGGGAGATGTGGCAACAGCCTTCAGCCTGAGCACAGTTAAGCAGGAGCTTAGATGCAGTCCTAAAGGCTGCCCTGTCACCTTGAAGGACTCGCACTGGAGCTGATCCATTCTGGTTTGTCTGCACGTGCATGGAACTTACCTCCCAGCTCTTTGACGAGTCAGAGCTGTGGCAGTGCTGTGAGGCTGATTAATAAGTAGGGCTTGAAGTATTTTTCCAAGACTGTTTTATGGGAATAGCTCTCAGCAATCAAGATCTAAAGAGATCATCTTTTGGTTGATTTCCTGATGAAATAAAATGCATCTTGTGCTCGGTGTTCTGAGGATGTAAAACTTGTTTACAGTGGGTGGAGGTTGTGTTGTATGTGCAGCTTTACTTCAGCAGTGTTGAGGGACTGAATGTTAATAGAAAACCAGCTTTAAATAGTCAATGGCATAATACAAATCAGTGTCAGGGTTTGGAGGGGTGGGCATGGGACTTGTCTTTTTTTATGGCATCTTCAGTACATCTTAGAGGGTTCTAGATGGTGTCAGCATACTAAAATGCCCCGAATTTGGGGTAGAGACTATCTCAGTGCAGGTTAGCAGAAGATTTCTCCTTTACTCTTGGTCTGCTATGGAATGAACCTTGTAGCAAACCAGCCCTTCCACTGAGATCATAGAATACTTAGGGTTGGAAAGGATCTTAAGATCATCTAGTTCTCAGGGAATTTATTGCTGAAGAACTGTTCCCTGCTGCATTTGGATGCTGCTAGTACCACGTGGGCTAAGGACAGAATGTGGCATATGAGGAATATGTAAGTAAGAAGCAGTTGTTCTCTTGCCTTGGGAATCTTTGCTAAGCACAGCTGTGAGCCCACAGGGATTTCTTGGCTGACAACCTATTTTGCAGTTGTTCTCCCGTAGCATGTGCTTACAGTTCATGAGTGATGCTGAGAACTCTCATTGCATCTGGTGATCTCAAATACTGGAATCATGGACTAACCTTACCTCCAGAGTAATGTTCCCAATTCAGTGGCAAAAAATGGCTTTACAGAAAGGAACTGGCTGGTAAGAAGGTGGTGGCTGAGGTGGAAAAGGTGTTTCCATGCTCTTTAGCCTGTCCTATGGCTGCTACTGTCCTGTGCTGTAGAATGGTGCTGTGTCTCTGCACAAAGGATGTTACGTAGCCTGTGTATGTCTCCAAAGCAGATGTTAAATAATCGTCCTGTTTTCCTAGTGAGGTTTAGATTCTTTCTTGTTCAACCCCAACTTTTCCAATCAGGAGACCAGAAATGAGACCATTTGAGGGGCTATAGGTTAAGAGTAAATAAAAAGCAGAACACACATACCTGGTTTTATCCTCTGAGTGTTTGAAGGATGATATGATGCAAAGGTACCAAGATACCAAGTATCACAAAAATGGAGGGTGGAATTTAGGGTCTGGGGGCACAGAACAAGATGGTCTGTGCTGGTGGCTCCTTCCAGCATGGCAAACAAAAGCCAGTCTGGCCATGTATGGCTGGAAGGGGGCTCTCTCTGGTTATCTGGTGTATATGGTGTATATATATATGGCATCGCTCTGTAGTTAGTGAGCCTGAGCTGTTTGGCAGAGCTGAGGGGGATTTATTTACATGCGATTTTATTTTCAGCCTTCTTCCTGTTTTGACACCTCTTGGCAATTTTCCTAAGTGCTTAAACTGCATGTTACTGGGAAGCAGGTTTTGAAGCAGCTCCGTGTTTAAATTGGGTAACGCTTATTTACTGTTTGCCTCCTGGCTCTGACAGCATTCCTTTCTCTAAAGAATTTCTGCTAAATGAGTTATTTCCCACACTTGCATCTTCTTTTCCATTTCCTTTCCTTTCTGTGGGTGTCAGTCACAGCTCTCGAGGTAAAGGATGTTTTCAGAAGGCAAATGTTGCTTGACACTGTGTGTGTGTGATAGAAAGGGCAGAAAACAGAAGGTGGCTGAGGAGAACCTCGCAGCTTTTAGTGGCTGACTGGCACAGGCAGCTGAATGAGAACTCTATTTCATTGACCCTCTTGTTTTCCAATAGGAGAGACTGCAATGATAGGCATGTGCCCAAGCAACGGTACCTCTAGGAAGAGGCTTCAGGTTGCCAATGATAAATAGCTCTAATGCAATAAGCTCTCCATACTGCAGTCTGTGCTACCCATCCACAGGTTTGCTTGTCCCCTGTTCTATCAGTAGACTAGTTTTTATGCAAGGAAAACTGGTTGCATTGCTTGGAGATGATTTCTCCCCAGGGTGCTATGAGGACTTAATCTTCACGCCAACCTCTCTCTTATTGTGAAATAGCTTATTTTGCACTGCCTGAACTGAATTCCTCTAATCTTAATTCAAAGATGTGTGTTACTTAGCTCAGGCAAAAGTACACACATAGTAAGTCATGTTTGTTAAATGGATGAAATAAAACAAACTGGAGTTCTCAGTGCTGTATGAGACTTTGCCACTAAATTGCTTCCTTCTACCTACATAGTTCCAAATGCTAAGTGAAAAATACAGTATATTGACTTCTGGAGCACAGACTCTCTCATCTGCATCCTGTCTTTGTTCTCAGCTCTTTCTGCTCCTATGAAACACTTAGAAAGTCACTGTCAGGCTCAGAAACATCTTGAGATAAGGCTGGGTCTCTCAGAGGAGGCAGACAGATGACATCCCTGTGCCTGCGAATGAAAGCTAGCTGACATGGAACCTGACCTGCTGTCCCCTTTTGGGCTGATACTGTCTGCTGGTGGCTGAGGCTTACTTAGAATTGTAATTCGGATGATGCCTGGTTTGTGTTCTTGGCCACAATATCTTTATAGCCTAAGCACCACTTGAATGTTGCTTAGCAATGTGTTTCTAGAGCGCTGCACGGACCTGGGATCTTGCAAAGCTTTCTAGGCTGGTCTCTTGCCTCCAGGAATAAAAACCTGAGCAGAAGGAAAAGCTTTAAACCAGCTCCACAAACCCCAGATTTGAGTTCTTTGAGTTTGGTGGAACAGAGCTTAACCTTCATACTTGAGGTTGGGATGTTTCCAAGCAGAGCATGGAGAGTAGGGGTGAGGCTGGTGCTCCTTTGTATGATGATGCTGTCGTGATTGAAAGCTTGGAATTGGTGAGTGGTGACCCTGAGAATTCCCCTCTTGGATCTCCTGGTCACAAAGGGCTTCTGGCCTAGACCTCCCTTTGTGGGCTGTGAGGCCAGGTCAGAGCAGCACAGCTACTCCCTTCCTCCTGCTGAGCTGCTGTGGTGTGAGGAGCTGGTTCCATCAATGAGCTGCCTGGTGTCGGGATGGGCAGCAGAAAACCATCCAAGAATTGGACCTTGCCTGGATCTGGGTGAGGACAGTGCCTTCTTTCCATTGAAAGGTGTTTTGTCCCCTTAACACTGCTTTGCTGAGCAGAAAACTATTCCAAGCCAAGGAAAACAGGGCTCCTTTGGTAATTGGAAGTTTGCTTCCAAACAATCCATAACAAATGCCATAAAGTACCAATCTATTCAGAGAATTAATTGGAGACACTTAGGAGAAATTAATAATGAATGTTCAAGTGAGAGTTTCCTTTTGAGCTTTGCATCAAGAACACCAAGGCAAAGTAAACAGCAGAGGAATTAGAGTAAAGCAGACAAACTGTGTGGGGAAAATTAGGTATGCAAAGTAGGAAAGTGCATAAATCTGCATGTTATTAATAGGGGGAGAGTTCCTGAAATTATCATATGGGCTGAATATTAAGTGTAATCAACACAAAAACGAAATGGAGAGGTGCTATTTGGGGGAAGATGGTACAGCAAAAGCAACTTTGGATTAGAAACCTCTGAAACATACACCTATTGTTTTGCTTCCTACAACCCAGGGTTTGTCATTAGGTGTTTTAGCTTAGAAACAAGTAATTCACCTTCTGGCTCATTTCTGTGCATGCTGAAAACGGCTTCTTCAGGCCATGCTGTAAATGGTATCTCTGCTGCTGGCATTTGGGGTCTGTTTGTCAGGTGTTTAAAGCACTTGGAAGGCGATGATGTGAACAGTGCATTTTACGGAGGATCTCCTCTTAGAATTAGTGATGAACAAAGGACTAGAGGGTGTTTGGAAGGAATTTGGGTAAACCTGTATCTAAACCTGGATGTGTAACACCCACCCCTTCACCTCAGGGCTTGGGTAATACTGTCAGATGGAGGACACCTGAAGCACAGGCTGCATTCTATAGCCTTCCTGTATGCTGCTGTTACCTTGACTGATGTTACTGGGTGTCCTGGAAATGCTGGAGAGCATAGTTGGTAACACTAAAATCGGCTGAATCTGAACTGATGGCTCTTAAATGAGTTGTAAAATTGCTCTGTCAGTTGTTAGTGCAGTAAAGTCATTTGATCTTCATCAGCCTGGCTGAGGAGTTAGCTACAAAAGCATCAGCTTAGGAGCTGTCCCTGCATTTTCTTTTCATGCATCTCTTTCTTTTCTTCCTCCTTCAGGCACAAAGGTGTTTACTGAAATGCCCAAGGACTTGGATTTATTTCCAACCCATCACTTGGTGATAAACTTCCATTATTCATAAGGTAGCTTCTTCCACTTTATCTTTTGCAAATAGTGTTCTTCAGGAGCATGTTATGAGCTATCCAGTAATGAAACTCTTGTGCTTAGAATTACTTGCAGCTTGCTGCTGCTAGGAAGAGTCTGAAATTGGCCCTACATTAATTCTTGTGTCCTGAAGTTTGGTGAGGGTTTAGCTTTGCCCTCTGGAAATGCATCAGAGGGGTTCTGTGTTACTGCTCATAAATCGGTCTGGGAGATGGCCATCCAAAACTGGGAGTCATACCAAGGTCTTCTGTGCATCCAAGGCCAAAAGTCTCTCCAGAGTGGCCAGAAAGTCTGGAGAGAGCTGTCTCACCGGTGCTCTTAGTGCTGGGATGCAAAGCTATGTTGGTTCTCTCTGGTCTGGAGACATGCATCCTGCAAGTATCTGAACCATCTTGGTTCCTGTATTGTCAGCTTGGGGTGGAGGCAAGATGTGGAGTGTCACCTTCAGAGCAACTGGTGTCTGAAGGGATAGCACTGGCCTGTAGCTGTTGGAGCTGTAAGGACTTTGAAATCATGTTCTATTCTATATTCTGTGATTTTGAATGTCCTTCTCCTGTGTTGCATTTGAGAGAATACCCCTGAGATGCTGCTGACCAGGTCCTTGTTATGCTGTTCTTGATTAATGGCATCATCTCCTTCCCTTGATGTCAATGTATGATTGTGTTGCACAGCTTGCCAGTCTCAATGCTCAGGCTGGAATTGTCACAAGGAATGTGATGTAAGTAAGAAGCTATTTAAGGAGCTATAGTGCAGCAAAGCAAATGGCAAATGCCTGCTTCTGTGCTCTCTCATACTGGTATTAAATCCCCACATAATATGTGTTTTTTCCAATTAAGTTTGAAGTATCACTTACATTATTCTCAAGCATGGATCTGGAAACTAAACTTGCCAAATACATGGCTTGACTGAGCTGTTAAAGGAAAATCTTTTGGGCTTTCTGTGTTTCCCTGGAAAAATTGCTCTGGAGAAGTATTATAATGGATGAAACACGAAATTAATGTGTGGCTGTGTTAGAGTAAGTGCGAAGAGATGAAATTCCTGCTGCCTCACATTTCATTATGAGCTTGAAATATGACAGTGTTAAGACGTTAAGGGAAATGACAACAGGATTTCTGAACAGGCTTCAGGGAGGATGGGGAATAGAGATGGGAAAGAATCCAAAAGGGACCTTTCTTGTTAGCATCATTCACTTGTGCACTTGCTCTCCCCTTTTCCAGCCCTATGTGGTTCCGAGTGGATATTCTGCCTGTTGCTCCATCTCCTCATGGACGTCCAGGAGCTCTGTGGTGGCATTCAAAGTGGTGATTATTTATGCAAGGAGAAGTTTCTAACTGGATACCTTGTTGGGCAGTGACTCCTCTTTAAAGAAACTGTGGGGACTGCTAATGGAAAGAAGTTACAATCCCTTTACAAATCAATCCACTTGAACCAGAGCACCTCTCATAGAAACAGAATTGTTCTTCCTGGAAGGGCTTTATGTACATCCAACAGGAATGGCAGCACCAGCTGGGGTGAGTCATGTTTGCAGGCTTGTGAGAGCTACCTGACATCTCTGAGTCAAGCTTTCACTAGACCAGCCCTGTTTTGTCTCTACACATAGCATCAAATTGGCATGAGGTATGAGAGTACCTCTTCCTACTGAGCTTTCCAAGTGCTTCAGTGTCACTCTAAAATGTAAAACATCATGTGTGAGGAAAGGGAGAGGAGACAATGTGTGCAGAAGACATGCTGGAACAAAGACAGGGCCTGGTAAGCAGCTGACAGTGCTGTCAAGTCATCCCTGTATCAGCATAACTGGTTGCTGGTGACACCCTTGGATAAATGTCCTCCTCTGAGGGACTGTGCATCGCTAGTGGCATCTGCCAGCTGGTGTTGTATAACCAAGACAGGAATCATGACAAACCTCACCCTGTAAGTTCAGAATGAGCTGTAAAACCCCACTGCAGAGATGACTGCATTTCATCTTCTGAGATTCACTTTGTTCTCTGAATTCCAGGCATGAAGAAGGATGCAAAGGCAGAAGTTGAGCTGTCATCATGCTGGCAACACAACTTTGAGAAGACACCTCTGAGCCTTCTTTAGAGGCTGTGCACCTGGAACCTTGCTCTACAGTATTCTGAGGAAATGAAGGAATACTACCACAGGACAGGCTTATGGAAAAGTTGACATGGAAGAGGTAAAATGTGTTATTTACAGCCTGCTCTAAGGCTTTGTGAGATGAGTGTTGGAAGCTCAAGTGCTATCTCCATGTGCCCTATTTTTTGGCCAGTGGCAGGAAAAAAAGAATAAAGTAGGATTTTCCAAGAGTGATGCTTTCCTGCAGTTCCAAGAACTGGGTCATGAGTTGAGTTTCAAGCTTGTACCTGAACATGTGATACAGTCAGAGCTGTACAGCTGCAAGCCTTGTTTTCCCAAGAAAAAAGCCTATTTCCATTGTGGGGGATTGTATTTCCTTACCTAAAAGATGAGATCCCATGCTACTCATTTGTGAGATAAATCCTCCTGTGGCTCTGCTTTGACACTGATTGGTTATGGCAAGGCTTAACCTTTCTGTCTTGCCTCCAAAAGTGCATCTTAAATTGTTTGCCTTGGTATTGACTTTGTGGAGACTCAGTTACAAATGGGCTGAAGAATTTGCACAGTATCAATGTGTGCTGCTTCTTGCCTTCAAATAGGGGCTTTTTGCATGGTTTAGCTGGCTAACATGTCTTTTTTATTCTTGAACTAGAGATGTTGAATGTTAGTTGAGCCCTTCAAGCTCCAGCTTGCTTGAGACCTGCCCTCTGGTTTCTCTCTGCTGGGTCTGAGGGTAGTTTTTAATGTAGTGGTAGAGCTGAATGGGTCTTTCTATTTTTGTTAGAATCACAGAATCAGCCAGGTTGGAAAGGACCTTTAGGATCATCAAATCCAACCTTCACCCCAGCACTGCCAAAGCCACCACTAGCCCATGTCAATGAGGGCCTCATCTGCACAGTTAGGATTCTGTTTTCTGGCTATGCCAGAGATCTGTTTACAGTGGGGAGATGCAGCATAAATATGCTGGTTGTGAGCTTCCTTCCTGGTGCAGTGTGGTCCCTTTGGCATGGGATTGCCCCTGTGGAAGCAGGTGACCTAGTAGCAAGTCCTGCAAGACTGTTTCAGAGCATTTCAGCCAGTGTTGTCTGCAAGTCCCTTTGCTGCAATGCTGGAGTGCATTGTGGGCTGCCTTGCCAGAGGTGGAACAAGGAAACAAAAAGCTTTGAATGTGTTGAGCACGCTGCCTCTGTCCCCCTGTGGCCCTACAGCAGCATCTAATGTGTTTGTAGAGAGCTGAGCTGGGGCATGTTCGTTAGTGTCCCTGCTTGATCTCAGTGGCTGGTGCCTGCTTGTCAGGTCAGATGGGCTGTGAAAGGAGGCAGAAGTGCTGCCTTTCCTAATGAACTGTCTCAAATGAGTACCAATTACAGCATGAAACCAGCTCCACTCCTGAACCAGCTGCATGCTGCTTTAGAGGCTACTACATTACAGACTGCAATGGGGAAAGAGCCATCAGCAGGGAGCAGTTGTAGCACAGTGGCCTTGCTCTTGGTTTGTGTTGGCTCAAATGGTCAAGAGGGGGAAGAATGAATGTAGAACCATGAAGAAATGTCATGAGTTCACATTTTCTTGTTAGGACTGGGGTTTATAAGCTCTTAAAAGAAAGCAAGCTCACTTACAGGGAGCTTTTGCTTGATACTTGAGTGTGAGAAAAGGAAAGCAAAGATGTGGCAGTGTTTGAATGCCTCCTGAAAGCTCCATTTGAGGCAGGAATTTAGCTTGGGTTAAACTTTCCTAGGATGATAACTCCAGCAAGCAGCCCCAGAAGCAAGAGCAGCTGCTTGTCCTGATGGGACCTCTTCACAGGAGCATTTTCCAGGCAAGGTTGTATCAGTCACTCTTACCCTTGCAGCAAGCTGCTAACAAGTGCAGCAGGCTATACTATGCCACCAAGGTGCAGATGGTTCTCTCATGCCAGTTGGTTTGGGCACTGGGCTTCTTTTCTGTCTTTCCAGTTGATTTAATACTTCAGAGAGAGTATTTGGCAGTGAGGATGGGAGAAGCTGTGTGATGTTGGTTGGAGTCTATGTAAAATAACGCTAGAAGCTCAGGTAAATAACACTCCTAGCTTTTCTATGCACTGCATAAACCTTGCTGCGTGCTGTGTGGTTTCTTTCTGTATGGGTGCTAAAGGGATCACAGAATCATAGGGTTGGACAGGACCTTAAGATCATCCAGTTCCAAGCCCCCTGCCATGGGCAGGAACACCTCACGCTAAACCAGGTCACCCAAGGCTTTGCCCAACAGGGGAATCACATATTCCCCTAAGTACTACTATGTGCCTATGCCTGAACCAGTTTGCAATGGGAAATCTCTGGAATACCTCCCACTGCCTTGGAAAATTGGGCAGTTGAGACAATCTTTGAGTATTTTCCAGTATTAGTTTCTTCTGTAGCTCCCTTTACTCCAGTGGTCATCTGAGGGGGTGGGGGAAAACCCAACCCACAACTAAAGAATTAGCATCTGCACAGGGGAAGTAATGTAAATTCCAGAGGCAAGATTCCCTTTCCTTTGCTAACACATTACCTCAGAAATAAGGGACTGAATGAGTGCTAGCAAAGCAGAATGCAGAGCGTGTGCCTTTAGTCCTAAAGGAATTGATTGTTGGAATGTTTTGTTCTTGGATTGCTCTGTAATTTGCTAATGCTGCTGCAAACACGGCGGCTGCAGCGAGGAAATACGATCCCATTCTGCCTGCTTTAGTCTCCCTTCACTGGTTACCAGTTCATTTGCAGTTGATTTTGGCAGTTCTTTTAATTTAGATTTGATGCTGGGTGCTTGTATTCTCATTTCTCAGTTGCTCTATTGTTATGCAAAACCACGCATTCATCAGCAAAGGACTTTGTTCTCTCCTAGCAGTGGTGAGAGGCAAAAGCCTCCTTCAGGCTCTTCCCTTGACTTCTGTGGGCTGTCTGGGGCCTTCCCTCAAATCATCCATTCTGAGTGAGGATTTACTCCGTGGTTTAGGTGTGACATTGGGGATGGGACTTGCTGAAACCACTCAGGAGGGTTTGGGCTACCTGGTTGTGGCATAGAGAAGCTGAAGGAGCAGGAGTGAAACTTTGTGTTCTTGCTTTTACTTTGTGAAGCCAATCTGCTGTGGTCTTAAGAACTGCAGTCTTCATATGCAAGAATACATCAGTAGCCTTATTCTTCCCCTAAAGAAGGAATGCAAAGGTTCCCTAGGTTTCATTGCTACATGATGCATTTTATCCTACTAAGGGCGACTTATTCTCTATTGGGTAGGATGCAGAGCTCCCTCCAGAAGTAGGACAGATTTGTTAATTCTCTTTGGGCCCCTCGCTGCTGTTCTTTCCCCAAGCACTGTGTCCTTTTGGTTATTAATAGTTGTTCTCATTGCCTTAAAAAGAGCTGGGTTTCCATACCTGCTGTGGCATTTAAAAACGATAGCATCCTTCTTCTGAGCTTGTATTGCTCAGGCTTTGGTGGGAGTTTGAACTGTAATTTTCCTGTTCTAATGCATTTGGTACTGAAATGACTTTTGGGCTGGTGGTGCACATCTTGGTGTTCAAAAGTACAGGCTGAAGAAGGAAATAAAACCCCCTGCTTGGAAAATGATTCTCTTGTACTTCTCCCTGAATGCAATTAATGTCTCAGGGTTCTTTCTTAGCTGAGATCTCATGGCCCCAGCTCCCAGGCCTGTGTTTTGCTGTTCTTGTCTCAGTGTGGAATGTTGAGCTGCAGTTCAATTTCCTGAAGGGGCTCAGTTCTTGCCCTTCCAAAGACTGCAATGTCAAGAGGGACTCAGAATATGAAAGCAAGTGATTGGGAACATGAGTCACCATGGCAGCCCAGCCAACCAGCATTAGTGCTTTGCAGACTGGCACTAGGAGGGGGAACGCTTCCCATTTGGTCAGGCATCAGTCCTTTAACACATCATCTACTTCAGATTTTACAGGAACCTGTGGCAAAGCCAATGCAGCTTTTTTAGTAACAAGTACCTGTAAAACACTGAAAATCAGCTTATTCTTCTGTTTGGCATCTTATGCTTGGCCTTGTTGGCTTCTGTTTCCTTAAATACCAACAGTTCTTCCCAATGCTTTTAAAGGAAGGGGGGGATTTAGTGTGACCGTAGCCTGGAAGTCCAAAAATCCATTTCCTTGGTGCACTGTGGATACTCCATATGATTTCAGACAAGCCCATTTAATTCCCTATGTCAGTGCCCAGCATGGAAAAGGAGGAAAATAGTGGCTTGCCTAAGCACCTAGCCTGGGATATGGTAAACCCTGTACCATGCTAGCTATCAAATGGCTTTCTTAATGTTTTCAGCTCTTAATCTCTTCAGAGCTAGGGTTTCACAGTGCATCCATTCCTGATTTCTCTTGAAGTCAGCCATCATTTATTGCTCCAAAGTGTAAGAAGTCTGCCTCTTTCTAGCCTGTCAGCAGCCACTTAGACAGGAGAACTCTGTCCAGCCTGTGTGTGTCTGACTTGTCAGTCTTAGTGATCAAAGACTATTTCTGAACTTGAGTAGGGAAGGTAAGGCTTGGTTTATGTTTCCCTGAGTCAGCAGCAATAGCATTCCAGACCAGTGAGTCTTCACTAGCTTTCATACCATGCTATCAATCAAGTCTTCACTTTAGAAAGACCAAAACCTATATGCCAGGCTTTACAGAACAAGTTAGGCCTGAGTCTATGAGAGTTCTTTGAAACACAGCAGACTTTGAATTGGATCCAACTTCATCATAATAACTTGAAATGAGGCCAGACTCAGTGCTGGGTGGCTCAGGATGGGACTCTTTAATGCTGCTTTGGGCTCACAGTGCCCAAACCTAAAAATTTGGTGGTGAGTATCTTCCAGATCTCAAGTTCATATCCCAAACCAGAACTCTTATCCAAGAAATGTGGGAAGTCAAAACTGGTGAGGATGAGAAGTTCTGGACAGAAGCAGCTATTTAGGATCCAGATAGGAGTGCTTGCTGACATATTCTGCTAGTGTTCTGCATTTCTATCCACGTGGCTCAAAATAGCAAGAGTAAAGCAGTAACTTGCTAGATGATCAAACCTTGCTTCACAATTCAAATGACTCAGCAATGGCCAAGATCACACTAATGAATTACACTGCTCTTGCTCAAGCCAACAAAAGAGAACACAGAAGACTTCTGGACAAGCAGAAAGGAATACTTGAAAAGGGCAGCCTAAAGAGCAAAGCTTGACATGGATCCTGTACCTTGGGCACCACTCACACGCCTGTGAAGTGAGGTTGTGATGTCCTGTTATCCCAAAACAGGTAGCCTAGAGTAAAAGCTAATGGGAAACTTGGGATTTAGCCTTTTACCACCAGATGTGAAGCCAGATGTGTAAAGCTTTAGTCGCTGTTGCTTGTGTGCTACTTCAGTACTAGTGACCGTTTGCTTAGCAGCAACGTCTCCGTGCTGCTCCCTGAGCTTGTGAAGCTCTACCCTAAAGAGAACATGTGCATGTCACTTGTGTCCTGCCTTGTCACCACTGTCAGTGCTGTGTAGATGGCCAAATGTGACACTTGGAGCTGGGGAAGAGGAAAGGGACAGACGTTCTGTGCTTATCCTGCCTTGCAGGCAGCACCAGTTTGGAGTTCAGTGCCATGCAGTGCCAGCTGTTGCCTGCTGTGTAGCTAAATGCGTCACAAAAGGGAAAGTAGGGTCAAAGCCAAATTGGCTGCTCAGAACAAAAGCTCCAGCAGTTGGTGATATCACAAAGTATTTTGGCTCTGGTCTGGCTGCAGAGAGCCTTTAAAATCAATGCTAAACTAGTTGTCAGGGCTTAGTCGCTTGAAAGACTTTAAGATGGGAATGGTACATCCCTTGCATCAGGGACGGTGGGGTTTAGTCTGGAGAAGGAAAAACAATGAGTGAAAACCATCTTCTAGTAGCAAATGGTGTGAGTGACTGTGGCTTTTAAAGGCAAACTGAGCACAAAAACCTAAATACAAAATGCTGTGCTTCTGAAGTAGAAACCAGAATGGGTAAAAAGCTAGAGAAGACACAGAGGTTGGTTTCAGGCCTTTTTCTCCCTACCAAATGTTCCTCATTCAGTGGAATTTCACTACTCTTTCTTCCTTGAAGTTCCTGTAAGGGAATCTAGCATGGGAGTTGGTATTAGGCTTTCCTAAGCAAGCTGGATGATGTGGAATGGGTCCAGCTATTAGAGGCACTGACACATCTTCCTAAAAGAGACTTGCTGCTGTGGTGGTGGCTGCAGGATTGGAACACTTGAAAGTCTTTCAGGGCTGATCTCCAAACAGGAAATTCCAGGTCCCATCCATCAGGTTTGGGGTTATTTTGACTGAAAGTGTCCTGATGAAAAGCATTTTTTAATAAAGAAGGGTCCAAATTCTGCTGTTCTTGCTCATGATGAAGAATAGAGCAGTAAAAGTAGATTATTGGCCCAGAACTGAGTTTCCAGGTGTTAAAGAAAATGCCCAGGTCCATTGCCATGGGTAAAGAACAGTTCCAAGAGATCCTGAAGTGTAGGACAGGAATTCATTGCTACCTTCAGGAGTCATGGCCGAGCATTGGAGGTCAGCTGCAGGATGTCCTAGAGGGGAGATGTGAGCCCTGTGAAATCCGTGCTCAAGTGGGGGCCTCCTGCCCTCATCGCACCAAATTCCTTGCATTTTCCAGCAGTGCCAGCTGAGCAGGCAGGTGAGAGCTGCTGGTGGCTGGAAGGAGCAAGGATCACAGCCCCAGCAGTCTCCTGGGGGAAGTGGTGAGACAGGAATGGCAGTGACAGGGAGAGGCTGAATGAAGATAAATGAGGAGTTGAGGCAAAACAGACAAAACCAGAAGAGTGTGAGGGAAACGCAGGGGTTTGAATTGGACCGCAGTAACAAGGCAGCTGATCTAAGCTGGGGATCAAACACTGTCACAATGCTGAAAGGTACAAAACCAACCACAAGTCCACTCCAAAAACCAAACCCTGCTTTGTAAGCAAAGTGAATTGCTGTGAAAAGCTGTGCTTGGGTTTGGTTTTATGGCAAATGCAGCTCAAAAGGGAAAGAACTGGGGAGAAGCAGGCTCTGAGTTTGCATTTTACACTTAACATGCAATGATAAAGAATGAAACCAGAAAGCCTTTGCAATGAAACCTTTTCTTTCTAACAGTCAGTGAGCTGACAATTGTTCCTTCATGCTCTGTGCTCGTCTGTCCCTGTTGTTTGAGGAGCTCCCCTCGTACTCCAGTCCCCAGGAACCAGTGAGGTATGCTGTGCCAGGAGATGCTCAGGGGCTTGTTTGACACAGCTGCTATGGCAGTGCTGATAACAGGGCAGCTCTGCTTTAGTGGAGTCCTCTCAGACAAATGGCCCAGGAAGGGGGGAGAGTTGCAGCAGAATTAATTGCTACTTGGCACACAATTTCATGCTAGGCTAAACAGGGATTAGAAACTTCCAGGGGCTGGTTCACAACCCAGGCTTTGGGTTTAGAGGGGGGGGTGTGAGAGAGAAATAGCAGGGAGTTACCTCAAGATGTGACTACAAAGCTCTCCTGTAAGGAAGACGTAGCTTGGGGTGCTCTGAACTAAGCAAAACTCCTGTGGGACAGTTTGCTACTGCTAATAAATGAAGCACTTGGCTACCTGCTGTGTTTTCCTGGGGATGTATGCAACTTGAGCATGGGAAAGGGATAACAGGCTAGCAAGAGAGGGAATGAATGTTAGGGTATCTTAGCACCTTACAGGCATAACATGGGGTCCAAAGCTGTACACAAACATTTAAAACAAAGTAATCTACTTGGTCTCTGCGGGGCTGTGCAGTGTTTTAGCCTGTGACTGAATATCTCTGCTTTGTACCATGCACTTTGGCATTTAAGCAGCACACAGAGGAAAGATTCTTTCGAATGCAGCACTTCTGTGGATTAAATGTTCACTGATAGTGTCCTCTCTAGTGCTATCCTGATGCTTGCTGCATGGAAATAGCTGTTTTAAAAGGGTTAATAGGGTAGTATGCATTTGATATTCAGGTACTCCAGTGAAACAGCAGATGGAACTGGGTACTTGCAGAGATGCTCATGTTGAATAGGAGGTCCTGAAGTTAGGGAGTTCTGGGACTCGGAGCTCAGGTCCTGCTGTGCTGTGTGTTCTTTGAGCAAAGCACTAAAAGGAAGATCTGTAGAAGCTTTTAGTGTTGCTGCTGCAGCACTGCCACTCCTGGAGGGTCATGGAATGGAGCAGGAGCCACTCGACCCCAGGTGGCTTTTGTCTCCAATTGAAGGCAAAGCCATAAATCTGGGGTAAACCGTGTCAAAATACCCCAGCATGCTGTAAATGCTTGAACGGGTAGGTGTGTACCTTGATTAGCACATGAGAGCACCCCAAAAATGCTCTTCCCTTGGTGCTGACATCGTGTGCCTTAAGGTTGGTCCAGCTGTTCAGACTCCATTCTTTCAAGTGGTTGAATTCAGACCTCTTTCCATTCCAATAGCTTCGGTTCGCTTTTGCCATTGACTTTCTAAATCTCAACCCTGTTTCCAGGGGGAATACAGCACACTCTCCAGGGCTACATCCGGTCTGGTTACAGGGAACTGAAGAGATGAAGCTTCTTCACTTGCCTCAGAGCTCTGAAGTTATTGTTAAATAGCCTGCTCCTTTGAACAAAGGCTATGCTGTACATAATAACCTTCCTTCTGTGCTGTTGAGTCACTGCCATTCAGGAAGTGGCACTAAAAAATACATTTAAGTGATTTTTTCATGCTTGCTAAACTGTCTGATGCCTACAGGAAACAAAAGTAAGACAAAGCAGCTATCCAGGGCTTTAAGCTTAGAAATGAGAAATAATGGGTTTGGGCACACTATGGAGGATAACTCAGTAGTGTCTATTTAACACTATTCTCTTCCTAAAGACCAATTTTAGCTGTTACAGGGCACCTCTTGAACTCAGATTGTTCTTGTACAATGCAAAGCTTCCAGGGATAAACAAACAGCCGGGCATCTGTGTCCGGAACTGCAACGTGAGTCCAAGCCACAAACTGAGAAGCATCAGTCAGTCAGCATCCTGTGGTGGTCCATAGTAGCTGAAGGAGGCCAAAAGCAGATTTTCCTGACCTTCCTGACAAGGGATTGAGTTTTAATAAATGTCCTTTTGTCCTGATCTCAGGGAAGTGGTACAATAGGTCAGGGATGCGGAAAGAAACTAATGGGCAGCATCCGTTGCCCAAGGTCATCCCCTTTCCTTGGTTAAGTGCTAGCATACTGCTCTGCTGTAAGAGCCTGAGCCGCACATTGAACTGACTGTGCCTTAAGCTGTTAATCCACCCCTGTCCTGGGTGGCCAGGCTCTGCTCTTGTCTCTGGTAGACAGCCCTTAGAATTGTTGCAACTTATGGTAAGGAAACCATAGGTGGGAGGGGAATGATGGTGCAGTGACCACCTCTGACACATTCTGTGCTGCCTGAAGAGCTGCAGTCTGCTTTCAGCCGCTCAGACGCTGTGTGCATGTGTAATGTTTTTGACGCGGAATGAAATTCCTGATGTGATGTGGCTGGCCTAAAGTTCCTCCTCCTGCATGGACATGTTTGTTTCATCTGTTCTGCCAAAGCCAGTCCTTGCTTTAATCTGAATCTGAGGATTGCATTAGAAGCATCTAATTCGCAATGAAGAGATGGAGAAGTCACAGAGTGGCTCTCATGAGTTATGTGAGGTCCCTCCATACGACACTTGCAGCTTTTGATAGATTACCAGCCTGGTGTTTTGGAAGGCTTTGCTCTGTCTTGTCCACATTCCTTTTCAGTCACTCCATATTCTGTTCCTGGCACTCACTTCAATCTTTTTTCCTTTCAGCTGCTTAGTTTGGCCTTGGAGACTTCTGCCATGGTCCAATTCCCGCAGCAACCACCTTTTACAAGGTCTTGGCAGGGTGTAAAAGAGAATTACTTCTACTGCTTCTGGGTGACAGAATTGATCCTGGTTTCACGATGATGTAGTAGGCTTTTAGCTTTTCTGTCCTCTGGAACAAGAGCCTTGCTTTTATGAAGGGGGAGCTGCCAAACTCTTTTCAGTATTCAAATCTCTGATCATTAGGTTGTGCCTTTTGTTTTGGTGCCTTCTGCAGGATGAACTGTGATTGTATTAGGAATCTAGATAGCACAATAATGGGAGTGGTGGGGTCACAAATAAACCAGCAAATTTAAGTCAGCTCCTACTGCTTGTCTGCTGTAGCAGCAATCTTGTTTGCCAATAAAATGCAGGATGGGGGCTCTCAAAAGAAGATCTGGTGCTGTTGGGAGCCTTAACTTGTGATCCCCTCTGGGCTCTGGCCACTTGATGCATATACAGAAGTGGAACATTGGGGTTATCTGGACTCTCGTGTTTTGCTTTGTGCTATTAAATCACAGTTACCTCTTCCTAGTGCTATTCACAGCCCTTCAAACTCACACATGCAGAAAGAAGAGAGGAGATACAACTCCTCAGCTGCCATGTTCAACTGACACTAGTGTTTGAGCTTTACCTCTATGCCACTGATTTCTCGGCTACTCCTATGAAGTGACCACATTTTCTCAATATAGGGAACAATGTCATTTTCTCCTGTACCAGGTTTCTAGTCCTGCTGTATAGAGAAGGGGAATAGATGTACATAATACATGCCCACTCTCAAGGATGGTGTTTCCAGATGTATTCAACATGCAGCACACTAATCAGGCTACACTATAATAGAAGAGTCAATACTGAGGTAACATTCCTTCTCTGCAACTGAAATACTCTTTCACCAGAGTGTGGAAGCTTGTACAGATGCAACAGATCTATGTTTGCTTGCATTCTAGCTATGATTCTGCTGCTACAGTTTTCTGTATGAACTCCCCAGAGAGTTTTTAGGGGCTACTGTTGTTTAAAAGCCAAGCCAAAATGCTCCCCCCGCTTCATGCTTTATTCAAAGCTAGGAAAGGCTTCAGCTATAGGGAGTTCTCATTTGTTTTCTTCCTGCCAGTGAGAAGTGAAGCTCCACTGCTGTACTATGCACACAAACTGAGCAGGTTCTCCTAGGATAAGCAGGCACCACTTCACTAGCATCAAGTGTTTGTTATCCCAGCCTGATACCAGTGGAGATGGAATTCATCCCTCTGCCTGGGATTCCTGATATATGTTAGTTTAATCAGTTCAGACCTTTCCTGAGCTTCCAGCTTCTAACATGTTGATCAGCTCTGCTTGTTGTGCTTTGCTCTCTGATCCTGTATCAAGCTCTGGGCACTGTTATCCATCAAAACTACTTGTTAGCAGGCACTGCCTGGGCAAGATACAGCCAAGCACTGGGGCCCTTGCTGAGGGAAAAGCTGACCAGCCACACTTGTCCGAACAGGGTCTTTTAGATGCTTTATAGTGAGACTGTAGCATCCCTGTGTTGCTTTTCCAAACTTTTCCATGTTGCTGGTCTTACTCCAGCCTGGAATTGTCCTGGCATATAACAAAGCTGGAACCAGCCTTGTTTGTCATTCTCTATACTCAGAGATGCTTCCCTTGGTCTCTTTGGCAGATGCTCTGCACATTTGTCCTACTTCCTCTAGGTAGTTCCAGCATCAGCTTGGTTTGGTAGCTGAGCACTAGGTTCATTTTCTGAAGGGTTTCCAATGCAGTCATGCTGCTGGAGCAAGAGGCAGTAGCTCTAAGTCAACAACAGCCTTTATGTGTTTATCTATTTATTTACCTTCTGGCAATGCACCAAACACATTTGTTAATCCACCTTCTCCCTACGTTTCCCAGCAGTGGAACCCCCATCATTAGCTGTTGGGTGTGATTTCAGATGTGTCTTTTGACAGCACATCTCTGAGTGATGGCCATAGGGAGCTGGGAGACACCAGGAGATATCATTGCTGCTGGGTGCACCTGAAAGCAAAGGGTTATGGGCAGCAGAGGTCAAGAGGGACTGAGTCCTTCCTGTCCCCTTCTCACTAAGGACAATACACAGAAATAAGGGGTTTTCAGCAGTGTCTCACTAGAGTGTAATTTCCACTAATTGCACTATAATTAGGTAATCACTGTAACAAACGCAGCCTGAGGCAGGGTGCAGAAGGCACCAACACAAATCCAGCCTGTGGTGATGTGGGCTTTATGGCATTCTGGAGGCGTTGTCTGCCCTGTGACAATATCCAAGGCCAGCCCTGGGCTGTGTTTTATATATACATGTTTACAGGGACAACCAAAACCTGTGGGAGATCACAGCAAGGCAAGGATCAGTCTGGTCTTGTCTTGTTGCTTTGGCTTATCCCATGATCCAAACATCTGCTCATCAGATAGTTGGATAGATGCCCTGACCTGGTGTACAACAGTTAGCAAAGTGTCTGGGAGGGGTGGCTCAGTGCTCTGTGTGTGACACCCTGACTGTGATGGTGTTTGCATGTATTGAACATGCCACTGAACTTGGTTGTCCTGTGTTAAACCTTGTATTTTCTGCCATCAGTGCTCAAGTTGCTCTAGGGCTGTACAGCAGGTTCCTGATTCTACACAAGAACTGAGGATTGTTTTGATTCAGAGTCACAGATTTCTTTCCTTTTGCATTGAAGAGAAGCCTCTGTAAGCTGTTGGTGCTGTTAGAACTTATATCTATACAAATAAACAGCAAAACTACTCCCAGTGTGATTTCTACCTCCTGCCTCTCCCCCAGTTTTGAGCTTTCTGTGCCTCCTTTTCCCCCTTCCTCTGGCAAGACTTGCTGAGGCTGAAATACATGCAATTTGGGGTATTTATGTATGTTCCATTTCAAAACCTGCTGCTTTATCAGCCTTGATGGCTGAGGAAGTGGTAACTAACGCCTACGTGGAAATGATGACTGATTTCAGGGTGACTGCTTGTGACTTTCTGCAAGGTTCTGGCTTGTTCCATCCCTCCTGGTGCATTCACCTGCCCTGAGGTGGGTAGTGCTGCTGCTTGCACACCCAGGAGTTTATTGCTGTTGGCTGTGAGCTGAGCAGAAGGGATTTTGGTGTTCAAATGAAGAAGAATGGTGCTGTCCTCCTCTCTGAAGGAGTACAGAGAGCTGGAGTCCTTCTACAGCTGCTGCAGAGCTGGCTGGTTGCTTAGGACTGACCAAACAGATGAAGAAAAATATGAGCTTTTCAAATAGAGGCAGTTCTGCTTGGAGCAATAGCCAGGTTATTGGTGGAGGGAAGATGAGTGTATCTGTTCTGGAAGCTGAGCTGGTTTGTATCCCAGAGGAATATGCTTGGTAGGCCTTCAGTGCCTGCAACTGAGAAGAGGACATGCCTATTGATTTTCCTTGTTTCCTTTCCTCCATGTTCCTGTGCATTGCATCCAGCAGCCCAGATTTAGAATTCAATCTGTTTGTTTCTTGACAGAAGAGGATGAAATAACAGCCAGGCTCTGTTTGCTTTATAGCCAGGAGTAGGGAGCTGTGTCTTACCATCAGCATAAACTGTGCAGGGGTTTGTGATGTTTCAGATGAGTGATGCTGCTGCTCTGTGGAAGTAAATTGCAGTGTTCTGGAGTGAGTCCCAGGTCGTTCTGTAGCAGTGCACTTGGAGAGAGGCACATCAGAGGCACATCCTTCTCATAACCCTTGGAGTGGCAGACACAGAGTTGCTCTTTGAAGCTTGGTGCAGAGCCCAGGGATGTCAGAACCTGTTTTGAGAGGCTGGGAGTTCACAATCTATACTAGCAGGGGATGTGATGTCCAGCAAGTCGCTGACCCTCAGAGCTCCAGTTTGGCTGAGCAGAGGAAGGACCATCTTTTAGCACAAGGTCGGTATTTCATCCCTCACATGAGACTGCAGTGAAACAGCAGATCCTTCTTTACCTTGCTCTAGTGCGTGCCGCAGGAGCGAATTGGACCTGGGAGTTATCTCTCCATAAATCTGAGGATTCTATAGTGAATTAGGGAACTGGAAACAAGGCAAAGTGAATTGAACCATTTGTCTTCTCATTGCTGCCTTCTATTACATCTTCCATCTTTCCTGAGTTTGCTGAGGTACACAGAACAAGCAGGTCAACAGGGGGAAGAGAATGAGAAGTGCTTGGCCTGGCGCCTGCATTTACGCTGTGTTGGTGAGCTTTGAATTGGCAATTCTTGTCTGCAATAGAAGAGAATTGCAGAGATTTCCAGGAATTGTTTGTAGAATAGGGAAAAAACCCAAGACACATCTGAGTTCTAGTGGAATTCAATGAAGGGCAGTGTAAATGCAGCAGATGGTGCTTGGCTAGGGAGGAAGGCAGCCATGGGGCCTCCTTGTACATGTTCAGCCATGGTGGTTTGAGTTCTCCCTGTGGCTGGAGATGCTCTGACAGAACCTCCCATCAGGGGACTTGAACAGTTCAAGGATAATGTGGCCTTTATGTTCTGGTGCAAACTGGGAAGATTGAAGCCATGGATTTCCATGTGTGCATAGGGGACTGCACTTCCCACCAGGAGCTTTGTGTTCCCTGATCTCTGGAGCTGTCCTCACCTCCCTTCTGGAAGGCTTGCAGAGGCGAGAAGCCCCCTCAGTAGCTGTACAGGTTTCTTTAGGAGGTGGTATGGAGGAAGAAGGATCTGTTTGGTTTCCAGACCCCAGTAACTTCATGTGAGCCAAGAGCCAACCTTGGACTGGCTCCTGGACTGGAGTTATATCAGGAATCCGACTGTTTCCAAAGCCCTCATCGGTCTCTGGCTTCCAGGAAGTTATAGGAAATATGGAGCAAAGAGAGAGTCTTGTAACTTACAGAGAAACAATCTTCATTGGAGCAGGTACTGAACTTTGCATTTTCCATGTTATTCCCAAAAGCATTTAGCCTTGTGCCTCGTCAAAGAGTTATCCAGGAAAAGCAAAATTGACCTAGTGGGTAGGGGACATTACCAGAGAGAATCCTGGCTTAGGAAGAGCTCACCTGGGGTTTCAAACTGCAGAACAAATGGCCAGCAAGCAGGGAGCATTTCACCTGAATGGTGAAGAAAAAGAAGATATGTTTGACCTCAGAGCAGCCTTCCAGTGTCTGAAGCGGGGCTATAAGGATGCTGGGGAGCGATTCTTCATTAAGGACTGTAGTGATAGGACAAGGAGTAACGGGTTCAAACTGAAACAAGGGAAGTTTGGATTGGATATAAGGAAGAAGTCCTTTACTGTGAGGGTGGTGAGGCACTGGAATGGGTTGCCCAGGGAAGTTGTGGATGCTCCATCCCTGGCAGTGTTCA
>JANHGB010053623.1:0-11979 GCA_026283785.1 Coracopsis vasa
ACACTGATACCCAGCTGTACAATGAACGCAGTATGGTTTGCTTCTGGGGTAGGAGGAAGTACAACTTATGTTTATAGCTTCATTTGTGCTGCCACCAAGCATATTTAAAAATTCAGTCAGCAGTCTTTCCACTGACACCCTTTATGGGACGCTTTGAATGCTACATAAAATACAGCATCTGAGGTTTTCCACTATTTTTATTTTTTCTAAAGACTCTTACTACCCCGAGAAAAAGCATTCTCCAAAAGCAGATGAGTTTCCCTTACTGTGAAAGTAACTTCACTTAAAAGCTCCAACACTGTGTACAAAAAAATGTGAAAGATCAACTGCTTTTAAAGCATATAATCCTGATGAATTTCTGAACAGCTCCACAATTGCCATTAACCTTAAAAACACCATTAGCTGTTTTAATGCATTACATATATCCATTTCCATGATAGATCATAATTCAAATGAAGATTGATTTCAGCACAGAAATGCCATCAAAACCTGTCATACATGCAGCTATGGTGTGGAGGAGTTGGAATAAATATCAGTGGTAAACCATTTGATGCATTTTCTTTCCTTACACCACTCACCCAAACACCACACTTCTCCCAAAAGAGCAAAACCACCCTAATCTCAGGCTGGAGATCTGCCTCTGGCCTCCAACCACAGCCTTTGCACGGATTCCCCACCTTAAACTTGTAGGAGACAAGCTCCACCATGGTGATTAATGCACAATGCAGCCCCCTAAAACCTGATATTGTCAGACCAGCCTTATAAAGAGTTCCCTGGGATATTACTACTATATTGGAAATGGTTCTTCTGATCTCACTTTATCACAATTAGAAATTAGCTTCCACTAGAAAGAACAAGAATGACAAAAAAATCAGCTGCTCAGGCAACACCTAGAGAACAGGCTGCTCTGGCTCATAGTGGAGGGAGGTAGCTGGCCAAGTAAGAGACCAAAATGTCCATGTTCACTTCCAAGTTATGGGTGAGAGCTGGAAGACAAGATAAAGATCTGACTGACAGCAATCAGCAAAACAAGGCAAGCAGCATGAGAACAGCAATCCACTACCCCAAAGCCCTATAAATAAATTACTTGAGGTAAGCAGTGAGAGAAAAAAAGAGGAGAAAAAAAAAGGTAACAGCATACCAACATGCTTGGCCAACATTCTCAGAAACAGATTAAAGTTTATTACAATAAAGTACTTCAAAACCAAACTGATTATGCCAAGATACAAAGTCAGAGATTTTTGCCAACCCACATTATTGTTCATTGATCCATGAAGATTTATAGTTTGTAGTAGGCATCAGTGTTGTTATAGGAAAAATAAATCTAGTCCTGCTTGCCACAGCATACTAACAATAAAATCTCAGAGAAGAAAGATGGAGTAAAACATACCACAGAACCTAGGACAAAGGTTGCACTTTACCATTCTACTTTGTTGATCTTAAAAGCTTTTGGCTTTCAGCTTGTAATCATGGTAATGATACTAGTGTTCTTCTTGTGTCAGAAACAGCCTAGTTGAAAGTCTTGAAATTGTAAACAAGAATTCATACCACTAGGGGAGTGATCAGTGTGCACCTTCTTCTCACTTTCCTATTAAATGCACTACTTAGAAGATATTTAACAAGAGGCAAAGAAAAAGGAAAAGGAAAAAAAGAAAGAGAGAAAAAGGAGGGGAGAGGGAGTAAAGCTAACAATCTCAACCAAAAGCAAATTCAGAAATTAAGCAAAACACTTGCAAAGAACTATTTCCATCTCAGCTTAAGGTTCCAAATCAACATGCTGTCCTAAACAATGACCTCAGCACTCATGATCCACATAAAAGAAAGTGTTTTGTAGAAGTAATACTTCTACGGTTCAATTACCACACCTGGAGCTCAGTGCTGGTCTAAACCAAAGCTGTCCTCGTCTGAAATCATAACTTAGGTTTTGTGTGCTCAGCCTACGTATGATGCAGATTAACATTACCTGGACAACCACAACTGTGATGTTTGTTTGCATTAGAAGGGATTAATTCACAAATGAAAGGGAGACTGGCTTAATTCAAAACTAATGACAGAATATTTCAGAACACAGGCATCCTTGTAACAAACAGCTGGTTTGATGTGCTACCACTGACAAGGAGAAAGCAGCTTGCTTGGGTTGTTGACAAAGAACAGTTCAACACCTGCATGCTGCTTCTTGTCTTGTATGTTGCCCATAAGCTTTCTAAAACAAGAGACTGTTTGTGCTCCTACAGCACCTGGCAGAACTCAGTCCTACCTCATTCATGCAAACCGTATCATTTTAAAAATTAGTTACTGTTATATTCATGTAATGCACCTCATATCAGCAATGCACGGCACTCATTAAACCATAGTGTGCTTCTCACAGCTGCTTACTGAACATATTGAATCTCATGCAGATTTATGAAGTACTTCCAGGTAAAGTTGGATGAGCAGTTAAGCAGTCAGTTCAAGGAGCTGCCAAAGCACAGCTTTAGTTATTATACTGATGTTCACAATGGGCATGTGCCTTGTCAGTGGATCCCTTACAATATCTGAAATCAAGGTTTTCTTTCAGAATATGTTAAGAACATACCAGACTTTTTTTTTTAAATACTTCTATCAAAGCCTTGCACTTAGGCAAATGGTAGAGAAAACAATGCAGCCAGCCCCAAACAAGGACCAGCAGTGCTGTGTTCCACTGTTCTATCTTCAGAAAACAGCAGTTCATGGGTTGGACAAAGCACAGAGCCTCTATATCCCCTTTGCTGGCCAGCTACTTTTCATTAATACTCTGTGCTGACCCACTGACAGTATAACGGTCCCCCCCCATGTAGCATATAATATTACAGTCTCAAAACAAGCATCAAGAATTTGTTATCTATTTGTATCTGTTTTGTAAGACAGCAAATGACAAGCTACAACAGAAGTAGGCATATATTTATACACGTAAAGCACACCGCACAAAGGGCCAGTGGCAAGGTTAACAGGTCAAGTTCACACCTACAGCTACCTAAACATACAAACTTATCACAGGTTTTATTAATGCAGAGACATTCAAAACAATCTTTTATTTTAAAAGTGAGAAAGATCAAAAAAGGGACACTGATGTTCTCATAGCCTGCAACTAGCTGTCGTAAGTGGTTTGAACCTGGTTCTAACGCCACCACTTACCACTTAATCCCTGAGACATTCAAGAGCTAACTACAGCCAGCATCCTGGGTCAGCCACTGCTCTGCTTTACAACCAGACAGCAAGCTCTGGGCCCAAGTGCCCATGTCATGTGCCAGCCACTATAGTCTTAGCCTGGGATTGATGTAATTTGGTAATTTAAACACAGATTCCATTATAATGAATGGTGATTAAATTAATGAAATATAGGAACAAGGTAATTGAACTTTTTTTTTTTTAAGACTCTCAAGAGGTAGACTTTTAAATTACACTTCATGAAGGCAGTAGCATCCATATAACTATTATTCATTTTAAGCTTCTCTGTGTGCTCTAGTATTTGCAGCTGACACAGTAGACATGAGTGGCTACTTCTGCTGCCAAAAGTCAAAATGAATTTCCAAAGGAAAGAAGCAGTAGCAGTGTTTTTCATGCAACACCTTTGGCAGGACTGTAACCTGAGAGCTCATCGATACTGGTTTTCAGAACAGGAAAGATTCATCCCTTTTCTCCCTCCTCAAAGTGCAACATCCTTTACATTCAAAGCATTTCAGGGACCGGGACTACATTTTTGGTTTTGTATGGAGATAGCACGATACACCATGTAAAACCACCTCTGTGCCTTATCTTTCCAGTCAGGCTACAAAAGTTTATTTCAGGCACCAAGATCCATCTTTTCATTAAGTGTCTCTCATGCTGCACAGCCAGGATCTACAGCAGTGTGTCAGTGCAAGCAGGTGAGTCACTGCCCTGGTCTGAGGTAATTTACAGGAAGCATGGCTAGAAACATGGGGGTACCTCTCCTTCCCCAAAGAAGGGGTGAGGGTGGACAAAAGCAGGCCTCTGTCTCTACAGGGTCATGCAGTCTTTTTCCCAGTTTCTCCTCTTTCTGCAGGACCACCAGGATGCACTTGGTGCCAGGGGAATTGCCTGGCAGCATACTCTTTAATTCAAATTTTTCCCCTGGGATGCCACCACCTCTGCTGCTGCACAGCATCTGTGTCAAAGACCTGTCCTGCAAGGTGGCGTTCTGGACAATCCTAAATAAACCCCCTCCAAAAAAATCAAGTCTGCATGTGAGACAGAAGTTTTAAGACAGACAAGTTAAAAGGGAAGATGTACTAGTGCTGCTCTTGGAGCTGAATCTGAATTAGCACCCCAAACTCACAACAGTGCACAGTAAGAACATACATACAGATGCCTGTCTGTGCACAGGTTTCCATAGAGGTAAAGCCAGGCATGGCAATACATGCTCAAGCCAAATCCAGACTGGGCAGAGCTCTGGGGCCACTGACAAATGCATTCCCTCCCCAGTCTGGATACAGCTTTCTCATCCACTTGGTTTCCTCGAGATAGCCCTCCAGCTCTAGACCAAAGGATGCTGTCTGCCTTAACAAGGCAACATAAAGAAATAATTGTACGTGGGTAAAATCTTGTAAGAACTCTTAACATGTGAAACAATGTGAGAGAAAATGCTCTGCCTGAACCAAAGGAGCAACAGCATTAACTCCCGAATCTTTAACAGCACCAACAGAAAAGTAATTGCTGGCAATTTGAATAAACCAAGTATGAGTTGAACTAAGTATCTTTGATACATGAAGCTGACATTTCATTCATTATGTGATACTTAACATCCATAGCAATTAAAAAAATAATTCTACCTACCTGAGAACTCATTAAATACACAAAAAAGATTAAGAGTAATAAAGCCTTCAAAATAGAATCACAGAATCATAGAATGGTTTGGGTTGGAAGGGACCTTAAAGATCATACAGGTCCAACCCCCTACCATGGGGACGGACACCTTCCACTAGACCACATTGCTCAAGACCACATCCAACCTGGCCTTGAACACTGCCAGGGATGGGCAATCCACAACTTCCTTGGGCAGTCTGTTCCAGGGCCTCACCACCCTCACAGTAAAGAACAGAGGTTAATGTTTGCATTACTCAGATTTCTTAACTGATGCCGTATTTTGCACTCGTGTGTATGTATACCATAGAGAAAGATGAGAATCAGTGTAGGAGTCCAGTCCTAGGAAAACATGCTCATAGAGATATATAGACTGAAGTGCAATCACAGCGAAGGTCTGCTTAGTTCACCAGGTACAGCTGTGCTCATAATGTCTTTACCAGACCGAAGTCTTAGTTTATTACTATCATCCTTTCAGTCAGAATGAAAAGAAAAGGCATACAAGAGTTTCTCACAACCCGACAAAAGAAAGCACTTAGAGTAGTCTGATACGTTCAACTGCCTCATCTAAGCAGCCTGAGGTACTGCACTTACTTTAGACCCCACTGCCTGAACAAGTAAAACAATGCAGAGGAGCAGTTTGGTCAAGGCTGAACAGCAAGATGTGGCAAAGCAGATCAAGCAGCTTAGGTCTTTGCTGCACATGGCACCGCTGTGCTAGAAGTATCACACCATTAAATGTGACAACAAATCATCTCACCCAACCACTGTGCCTCTCAGGAAGGTTACTGTCACGAGGTTTCTGAACCAGGAAGTTTTTATGATCACTCTGTGGGATCACCACAGTACGCAGCTTTCTTGTACTTATTATCCCTCTTAATGTTGCTATTTAAAGCAGCAGAGAATGAAATTCTGGGGTCAAAAATAACACAAGTTTTAAGTGATTCTTAGCAGTAAACTACATGGTTAATGTAGTTGAAATGTTTAAAAACCTTAGTTCATACACAACAATTGTTCCCTTTTTCTAATCCTCTTCAGACTCGTCACTCTGATTCAATTCAACCTCAGACTCTTTTCTTTCTCTCCAAGTATCTGACAGCCAGCTCTGGCACTTGCTTTAGCAAGTTATATGGAGGAAGGGAAGAACATAAGAGGAGACATCAATAAAGTGGTGTGATTTTTCCAGATACAACTCTGGCTGAGCTTCACAATGCTGTACTGCATGTCTGAAAAAGCATGAACAAATCTGTGCTTTATTTTCATAAATACACCCCATTTATCTTTGAGGAAAAATACTCAACTGCAATAAAAAACCTGACAGCTGCATTTGTTTAATTTTAAAAAGAGACAGCTGTACTCCTTGTTTAGTGAAGTGTTGCTCATATTCTCCTGATACTGTGCTACAGTCAGAAAACCAAAATCCACAGCTCTATTTAAAGCAAGTCTGCCATTTTAATTATTTGCCACGGAAAACTAAGGGGAGGGCAGAATGCAAAAGTGCACTTTGGTAAGAAATTCAAGCTTCACATCTGTAGACTGAAATATTCTCTTTCTAGGAAACAACCATGTCATTCTGAGTATAGAAGGCATACTCTAGTCTCCAGAGGGAAAAAGAAATCGCAACAAGCACAGTAAAAATCCTCACATGGGCTGAAACTGGGAGAAAAACACTTCTGAAGAAACAGGGAAGGGTATTTGTAACTGTGCTATTCATCACCATATCTCTTTGGACGATTTTTTTATTTTTTTTTAGATTTGAATGGAAAACAATCAGTAAAAGCCAATTAAAAAATAAAAAAAATCTGTAGTTAAAGTACATTTGCCTCAACTATCAGCTAACGCAATGAGCTCACCTTCTTCTAGGATACTGTCTGTTTTTTCCCTTCAGTATTACAATGACTTTTTTAGAGGAACCACTACGCTCACACACACTTGATTATAATAGAAGAAATTCTTCAGCATGACACAGGTTGCCCAGAGAAGCTGTGGCTGCCTCATCCCTGGCAGTGTTCAAGGCCAGGTTGGACGGGGCTTTGAGCAATCTGGTCTAGTGGAACATGCCCCTGCCTGATACAGGGGTGCTGGAACTGGATGAGCTTTAAAGCTCCTTCTAATCCAAACCATTCTGTGATTCTATAAGCCCATATACTACTTAGCAAAACAGACTACGACTGGATTCACTAACCATCTCACCATGTATACAGTCGAAAAGTATCAACACCTTTTGTTTTACTTGTTTTTCAAGTTGCCCAGATTAAGAAGAGGAATCCAAATGAGCAAGCAACGTTTGTATGAAGCCATTCTGGCATGATTTTCACAGAATGTACAGAGAAGCTAGTGGACTCACAAGAACAGGCAGAATTTCCTGCCAAATGTACATTTTTAAAATAGACAATAATGGATGTGATAAAATCTAGCTCATCTCTCCTGACAACAATGGTTTTTAAAACAAGACTCATGGCTCTCCATTTAAATTGTATGCTGTGGTATATTTTTACTTTTTGGTGAGGGCTCAGTTTCTCATGATGAAATGAGCACTTTTCTTATTTGCACTTTAAGGTCAAATCTTACATTTTGTAATCTGTGAACAGCTTGAGGGTGGGTTTTTGTTTGTTTGTTTGTTTTTAAAAGTCAGCCGTGGATAAAACTCATAAAAGGTAATATCAAGTGTTCTTCAAGATCCCAGTGGGAGGTGATTTCACTCTTTTGAAACCTGTAACTGGGTAGTTTTATGTCTGTCTTGAGCAGAATTTCAAGGACCCTCCCTCCAGCTAAGGCTTTTCTAAGTTAGAGACACAATCAATTGCAGTATCCAAAGTTATATTCAATTGATATTATTATCTCTCACATTTTTTAATTATATGCATGTATTTTTAAAATAAGATTTGTTGGGATAGCCAAAGGAGACAAGTCTCCTTTTTTGTTTTAATGAATGAAGTTTATTTAAGATTTAATTGAAACCCTTTAACTTCAAGCCAAATGGCAATTAAAAAAAACCGTAATTTGTACCGAAACATGGAGTAAAATTATTTCCTTTCTGTAAAATGATCAAGAGATGGGCAACAGGAAAAGGAGATCCCAGTGCAAGAACAGGTAACACAAATGTTATCCATCAGGTGTACAGCTCCAAAGGAAGAGTGACAAGCAGGCCTTTCCACTGGAAGAGTAATGGTGGCAGACACTATCTGTAAGGAATAGGTCAAGGAGCATTAGCCAGGCAAGTTAAAGTGACAGAACTCCACTGCCGAAGGATTATACTACACTTTGGGTATGGAGCAGAACCTCCGACAAAATGGGCACAGCCCAGTGTGACTTGCTATTTTTGCTTGGCTAAAATCGCCCTAGAACCGAAGTTCCTGTCTCTGCATTAAAAAGAAAAAAAAGCTGGAAACTACATGGATGGAAACCTTTTTGTTGCTCTTATCACAGTGGGAGATCAGGAGACACGGCACTGCGTTTGATCAAGTGACAGCAAATTTCTTGAAATACAAGAAATTCCATTTAAGCATAAGGAAAAACCACTCTTACTGTGAAGGTGACTGAACACTGGAACAGATGGCCCACAGAGGTAGCGGTCTCCATACCTGGCTATATTCAAACCCTGACTGCATTTGGCCCTGAGCAACACTCTCTAGCTGACCCCGCTTTAGGCAGCAGAGTTGGACTAGATGATGTTCAGAGGTGCCTTCCAACCGCAGCCCATTCGATAAACATTTGATTTTCCTATTTCTGAAATACATTGTAAAGCTTTACTTTTCACAGCTCTAGAATAGAGGCAGCTTCAGTTTATCCATGAGAAGCTTCTTGAATCATGGATGTCTTATTCCAAGTCTCTTTGGCTTGTGCTTTCTTCAGTGGATACAGCTGTAAAATACATTAATTTGCAGATATTCCAGACACTGCACTTCAACACAAGTAATATACCTATTGCAGTTCATATTTCAGGCTCAGTGAAGACGAGCACACTGTATGTGTGTGTTGTATTTAAGTCAAAATCTAGCAATAAACCGAGAGACACGGTAAAACAAAAGGAGCATCTCAAAAACTTTACAGACAGACCAACAGACAGACAAAATAATACTGAGTCCTGCTAAGCTATGCGACTGCTGAAGGAGCCAGACTGCAAAGTGGAAAATAAGATCAGAGCCAACCGAGGAGGAAGCCAACTCAGACTGGCTCCTTTCCACCACCAAATGTCAGGTAAGAGCTACAGGGATACATTTTAATAGATTCCCGTTCAAATTCTAGTGACAATTATTCTTGGTAAGCTGGTACCTATAGCCAAATCAAAGCAGCAGACATATGGTTGCTTTACTGATGAATAACCTGACAGAAGGGCTTGTAAAGTCCTATCTGCCAGACATGCAAGTGTTATTTATACAGTGTTTAATATTGTCCTAGCTGCCCCCGTAAGAAACTGGAGCACCATTACCAGAGGTGTTTTCTAAAGAGGTATTTCCCTTAGGAAGGTGTTTCCAAAGTTATCTTAATTTGGCTCTAGTTGCAACTGAAATTTATCTCCATGTGGAACCAGTCACATGCCTCAGATAACTGGTGACGTGTTACAGAAAAGGAAGTCTGATGAGTTGAGAAAAATTGTGAGCATTTCCAAGGCTGATGGAGTTTTTTCAGAGGTGAGGCTAATAAATGAGGACACATTAAAAACAAAGAGAAGTTACACAGAAGAATATTAAATTACTGTCTAGAACTTGGAGCTTAGCTTTTTTTTTTATGGGAGGAGACAAAGGAAATAAGATGAAAGAGATTGAAAACAAAGCAAAAACCAGAAGTCTACCACAACCAGTTTTGTTTCTCTATGTAACACTTCTTAATCAGTACTAGGAACTAATCATGATACCATAATTGTGCCTTGAAAGACCTACAGACAGAAAATGAGATATGGAAGAAAGCAATTCATAAACTAATTAGGACTAAATGCAAAGCTGCAGCTAACACAAACAGTAAAAGCATACTTAACGGTTAACCATCAAATACAAGATTTGAGACATAGTGACTTTCTTTAAATGAAACTTTAAAAGGTATTTGATGGGCATAGATAGAGTACACATGCTAGCATTATGTTCCATTCCCTGAAGATACAAACCAAAAAAGTGCCAGTCTTCTACTCCATCAGATGAAAGTATATGGAAATAATGTTCAGAAGTGCACACTTAAATAAGCATCACAAATTCAGAGAAACAGACTTCATGCTTACAGGTACAATATCTAGTTGACATTCATGGCCTCAGGTTGGTTTTTATTAGAAAATCATTATTTTGCAATTGAGTTAGACTGCTAACGCAATCTTGCAAAATTGTTGCAATAGTGAAAACTGCAAAAGCAAAAGCAAGCCCTTAATTTATCAATTTAATTTTAGGAAAGACATATGTTTTAACATGTAAATTTGAATAGTATGTGAAGGCAATTATACCATTTTAGTAAAGAATAAGATTCAGCATATCAAGCACTGAAGGAATGAAGTTGAGGCTTATTCAGGATGCTCTCAGTCACTGAGAAAGATCTGACAAGACTGAAGGAGCCATAAAGATTTTAAAATTTGGTCAGGTTTTTTTCCTCACTAAAGTGTTCAGCAAATAGCTACCACTGAGCAGACTTCAAGTTACCCTCTCATTAGTACTGAGTTATGTGATGTTCAGGAGTAAGAGGAGAACTTGAACTATCTATTTAATTGATTTACGCTGTTCCCAATATAGCTACAATGTGTATAATTTCAATGAACATCATTAGCTTGTGAAAAGCAATTATTTTTTTAGCTATTATCTTACACTGCTTTTATACTACTTTGGTACTCAAAACATTGACAGCTTAGCTCCTCCTGCAGAACAGGCTGTATTTACAATGACAAATGACAGCATATTATTATTTAAAGAATAAATCTGTACTAAATGAAAGTTTATAGATTTCAAAGTGTTTCTTTTCTTCCTTTTTAATTTCTGTCAGGTTAAAAATCAAATGCTGCAAGTTTACATGCAAGGTTATCTCATGTTCTACTGATATTCAGTGCAACCCCACCTCCCCTTGTTTTGGCTTTGTAAAACAAGCTTCCCCCCCTGGTTCCCAGACACCCGCCTGACAGTTACTTACCAATAGCCTGAGCAAGGGCTATTACAACTTCCTGGCATGTTGTGACTTCAGTGACCCCACACACGATTCTCTGGACTCCATCCACCCATACTTTGAGCTCCATGGTTCACTAGGTCATCCAAGAGCCATGAATGCAAATGAGTCAAGTCATAGTTGCAGCTGTACCAGAGGTAATGCAGCAGACTTCTCTCAGCAGCTACAAGAGAGAAAGATCCTGGTGTTTATAGTGAGGCATTACCAGTTTTAAAAGTTAACGAATTCACCTTAATATTTATTGGATAGAAGAAGCAACACAGCGTCCTTTCTTTAAAAATACTAACACCAATCAAACATCCCATGCTTTAGCAATGTTTAGCCATTCTGTACGCATACCAGAAGTTCCATTACAGTTTATTTCCTAAAATACTAAAAGTTATTACAAAAAGAGCACCAAAAGAAATAGCATTAAATAAACAATTCCAGAGTAAACTCATAACAGTTTCCAGGAACAGGTACCCCTCTTTCTTTATATACTGATGTCTCAAGGGACTGGTTACAGATGCTTTCGGTGTTTGTTTAGTAATTTCTAGCAGGTGGTGGCACAGAAAAACAAGGGGGAAACATTTTCAATTACAGTCCAACCTTGCTCTGCATACAGAAGCAGCTGAAGGCTCCTAGTCCCAACAATGTATGCATTTAGTCTCAGTGCTGGAAAGCCCAGAAAGTAAAGCAATCAGGTGGATTGCTTCTCTTTCTCTAAAACATGGAGATGCATCAGGGAAAGTGTTGCAGAGGTGGCTTAACCCCTGCTAACACTGTTCTAGTTCTGTAAGGAGACACACTGACTAATGTTATCTGAGGTTTTTCCACAGGCAGTGCAATGATGCTAAATAAAACAAGCCATACCATCTAGTCTAGTCGGTTCTTGCTTTTGAGTATAGTTCTATAGCCTTTGCTGAAATAACAGCAGTCATAGCAGCTAATATGGTGTGCCAGCTCCCAGTTTAATTTTAAAAAAGAAAAATTCCTCAAGTTTGTAAATGGGGGGTGGGAGCG